>JAVQJG010173045.1:0-43860 GCA_036024015.1 Craterocephalus amniculus
ACAGACCTGTATATATATATATATATATATTTCATATGTTGAACATGTTTCATATATATACATATATATTATGTCAGAGATAAATATATCTGGAGATATTTTCTTCGAGCGTTTATACATATAATCATGTATAAACGCATGAATAAACATAGGCCTATAATCAATCAATCACATGTAATCCATGACTTAGTGTCTCAAATTTTGAGATGATTCAATTTTACTATTTTGTATTTCAAATTTATATCACAGTTGCTAAAAAGGGGTTATATAGCTGTTTATTTTTTTTAATAAAACTTTGACCACAGGACTACAAACAGAGTTGACCCGGACGTAAAGGTGTCAGGAACCACTTCCGGTGCAGATCTTTTCCATGTTTTGTTTCTTTTGGTTCACAGTTTAGTTTCAGTTTACTCACCGTTTTACCTCATTTATTTCCTTCGGTCATGTCTCGGGGGTCCAGTGCAGGGTTTGACCGGCACATCACCATCTTTTCCCCGGAGGGAAGACTCTACCAAGTCGGTTAGTAGGAAAGAAAAAATGGTTAAAACTCAACTTGCTCTGTCATCACTGCTATGCTAAAAGCTAACATTAGCTAGCATCTACCATCTACTAATACATGACTAAGTGAGATGAAATTTTTTTCATCAAATTTACCAGGGAAAGCATGTATAATGAATTAGTAATTACTTTAAAGTAAATCCCAGTGCACCGTTTTTGGTATTTACACCGTTTTTGGTATTTATTGTAATTTGGCCAGCTACATAGATGCAGTATTTTCTTCGATTACAAATCAAAGTCAAACGAGAAAACGAGTTAAAAAATAATAATAACAACGAGTGATCATGGCTGTCAAGATTTTTCATGTTTAGCTAAAAATTGATTGTCAGATTTGTATGAATATTTATGTTACTTTTGTGGTATGATAACAGTTAAGTACTCTAATACCCTTATGAAGAATATCATCCATTAATTGGGACACTATATAACTGAAAATCATATTTATATTTGCTTTAAAAGCATTTTACAGGAACAGTCCCTGAAAATAATAGCTTAAAAATACAAAACTTCTTATTAAAGCATACAGATAGCTGTAGATCCCAGTTACTGTCTTTATAAGCATGTAATTAACTACCTAATTAACTAGTTGTCAGTATATTTTGACCCATTTGCCTTTAGTCTACAGCAAAAACAGCAACAGGATGCTTGGATTACTTCCTTATGAAAACACTCGCCCACATAATTAAAAAGTTGAGAGCAACTTTAATTCATTATCTGTATTATTTTCCTCCTGTCTTCATTCAGAGTATGCATTTAAAGCCATCAACCAGGGAGGACTGACCTCTGTGGCGGTGAGAGGGAAGGATTGCGTCGTAGCCGTCACGCAGAAGAAAGTGCCGGTCAGTAAAAACACAAAGACATCTGTGTTTTTGATCGGATTCCCCAGCTGAGACGTCTTTTTGTGTTTGTCAGGACAAGCTGTTGGATGCTAAGACCGTGACACAACTGTTTAGGATCACAGAAAACATAGGCTGCGTTATGACCGGCATGACTGGTGAGTAATGTCTCGCCCGACTGATGTCCTAAAAATGTAATGTCTGCATTCCTTCATTATTTATTTTGAATATTTATGTGCCTGTCTACCCTGCAGCTGACAGCAGGTCTCAGGTGCAGAGAGCTCGCTATGAAGCGGCTAACTGGAAGTACAAGTATGGCTATGAGATCCCTGTAGACATGCTCTGCAAACGCATGGCTGATATATCCCAAGTCTACACACAGAATGCTGAGATGAGGCCGCTTGGCTGCTGTGAGTAATATACATACTTATTCTCCAAAAACCTGTCTTATTCTTGGGGATCTCATCTTTCAAGCTCAGGACAGTTTGTTTTTGCATAAAGTTGTAAATACCGTGACCTCTCCAGCGTTTTTATTCTGTAAAATTCATATTAATTTCAAAGTGAATTGCATTTTTAAATGTATTTTGCAAAGAGTATAAATGTCCCAATATCTGTGCTGTGCTTCCTGCCTGCAGGTATGATAGTGGTTGGTATGGATGAGGAGTTGGGCCCACAGCTATATAAGTGTGATCCGGCCGGGTACTACTGCGGCTTCAAGGCCACAGCAGCAGGAGTCAAACAGACGGAAGCCACCAGTTTCCTGGAGAAGAAAATCAAGAAGAAACTGGACTGGACCTTTGAGCAGACTGTAGAGGCAAGAGATGCTTTACAACTCGTCCATATCATTCAAGCAGAAAGAGTCAGATCCCAAAAACAGTGTCCTAAAACTGGGATAATTATTGACTGTGGTGATTTTGTCCCTTTTGGGGTTTTTTTGTGCATATTTTTAGGCAGACAGGTAGTTTTAAACTCTTGGTATTAATATAATAAGCAGATTTAATGCCTTGTTCTGTCCGTGCCATAATGCCTAACCCTCCTAAAGTATGTCATCATTATCCTAGTTTTCTAGTTTTTTACACGTTTAAAGATTCTTCCTAAACCTCAGCTTCTTTTTGTCCGGACTGGATTGATATTTGTTGAGAACATGTATATTGATAGGTCAGATAATTAATGATCAGTTAAAGTATATTAACATCATCAACAAATGATAAAAGAGATCATTTTGAGCTGCCAGCAAATACTGAATTGTTACTGTGATATGCTGTTTCAGAGACAAGCAAAGGCTTTCACTCACTCAACTTGAATTATTTCAAAATCAGGACAAGTATCCTGATTGTTTAGTTTAAATTGTTGTATCTTTCCCTTTTATCTGAATTTCTAACTGCATCTCTTCTAAAGATGATTATTTTTCTCTCCTGCAGACGGCGATTTCATGTCTGTCCACTGTTCTAGCCATTGATTTCAAGCCCTCTGAGCTGGAGGTGGGAGTTATCACTTTGCAGGAGCCTAAATTTAAGTGAGTATTTCCCAATCACAGCCTCCACATAAAAGGATTCTGCAGCTCCTGGTGTATAAAAGCAAACATTTACATGAGTATAAACATATAAATTGTGTGTTTGTGTTCTAGGATTCTGTCAGAGTCTGAGATTGACGTTCACCTGATGGCTTTGTCTGAGAGAGAGTGAGGAAGGAGGAGAGTGAGGGGTAAAACCAGAGACATCCCTCTCAGCTAGAAGGAAGACTACAAAGCTGGATTGTGCTGTTCAAAGAAGATTCAAAACACAGTGAGAATAAACATGAACATTATGGACATTTTAAAGCAGGCAGGTGGGATGTGCCACCCATCTGCACTCCATCCTATCAGGTTGTGTACAGGACTGAACTTCGTTACCCTCACACCGACTCCTGTGTTTTCTGCCTTTGTACACCGAGATGATTTGACTGCAGCCAAATGTCACAAACCTTGCAAAAACAACGGACATTCAGACCAAAATGACACTTAAGTACACTAGCAGGTGGCCGATTTGTTCGGAGTTGTGACTCCAGTTGATGTGTGTGATATGAGCAGACTGGAAGAGGGTGTGGCAACACTACAACTACAGCACAATACCTCGTCAGTATGGACTCTCCTGCTGCGTGTAGCCATCATTACTCAGGGCTGTGTGGGGTTTCAGGTTCATGCTCTGTACGTTGTGATAACCCAGGGAAATCCTGTGGGCATTCTCCCACTGCTGCAACCGTCTGCAACCCCGTCAGAGTCTGCTCAGGTCAACATCAAGAGGAAGTCACTCATTATGCCATTCTTACTCCTCTGCTGCAATCTTGGCTGTATATGGCTGCTCTTCTATTAAAGACAATGTTTTTATTGGAAACTAGAGTCTCAGTTTTTACTTATTTAATTTATATTTTACCAAATATAAGGTTGTAACAGTTAGGGGTGGGAAAATAGAATTTAAAAATCGAATATTGTGATTTTTTTATTTCACAATTCTAAAATCGAATGTTTTGTTAAAAAATCAAACATCGGGATTTTTTATTTTACAATTTTAAAATAAATACTTTTTTGGTTAAAAAAATCTCTCCTTTTTCAAATAAATGCAAAAGAAAATTTCAATTTTTATTATTATTTTTATTTTTATTTGTTGGGCATTATAGTAGCAGAATGTTGGTCTGGACACTGTTTTTTATTTTTTGTAACATTTTTTCTTTTTCTCCACAAAAATCTGTAATATTGAAGAATCATGAGAATGGCAAGTTAAATCGAATCGGCACCCAAAAAATCGTAAAGGAATCGGGAGGAAAGCATATCCCAGCCCTGCTGAACAAGAACTTCACATTCATTCAGAAAGAACTACAATTGAATTTGACTACAGCAGCTCTGCCTTAACAACTATGTGGTCATTACAGGGCTGAATATTTATTTTCATACCTTGTTCATCTGGTGGAGGGCTATGAGGCTGTCCCAGCTGCTATCAGGTGAGAGGAGGGAACAGATCACCTGTAATTACAGACACAAACAAGACAAAATCACTCATGCTTTCAGCGATGGCACAGTGCATACCACATTTATCACAATATCAACAGTTGCAATGTAAATATTGCGAAAGAATGCTTGGACTGTAAGAAATGCTGGATTTCAGGTCTTTTTCTCAGAAGACATTGTGACCTAGAAATAATTTATTAACAAAGGCTGCGTTCCAATTAGAGGAAGAATAGTGTGCATTTTCTGCAGATGTGGAATGCTGCCTTTGTTGATAACCGTGAGTTACACTAAAGTATTTGCACAGTTCGTATCATGATTGATATAATATAATTTCCTGATACTGGGCAGCCTTGATTGACGTAGCTTAAATTGTTTATGGACTCCAGCTTTAATCAGCTGATCTTTGCTGTGTAAAGCGATGAGTAAGTCTACACATGTAGACTTAGGATGTAATGACTATCCATCCATTTTCTGAACCGCTTACTCCAAGTGGGTCGCGGGTGTGCTGGAGCCTATCCCAGCTATCAACGGGCGAGAGGCGGGGTACACCCTGGACAGGTCGCCAGTCTGTCTCAGGGCCGATGTAATGACTATACAGATGGAAATGTGTTGAGCTGCCCCTCATTTCTTCATATTTTTGTTCCAAATGACAAGACTTTAAATTAATAAAGATGTTTGAGTAATAGCTCTCCAAGATTTAAGAAACTGCATTTATTTTAACTCCAGATCTATTAACTTATTAACTTAAAGAAAGGTGTTTTGGTTTCAACACTGTTGTATCAATCATTCAGACATAAAAGGCTCAAGGATGAATCAGTGTTGTGTTGACACTATAGTAAAGAATTTATTTCACTTGTGCCTTTAGGCTTTCTTACTGGAAACCTGCCAGAGAGGCCGATCATTTGGATCTACACACATCACAAATAAAACTAAATGATAGTTTTAAAGACTTGAAATTATATTTTTGGAGCAACAAAGTGATCCCAAAGAACAGTTCAGCAGATTTTATGGAGACGAATCCTCCCCAAAGCCAAAACGTCAACATCAGAGAAGCACTGTGGGATCATCCTCATCAGGAAGTGGAACAAAAGATCCAAACAGCTTTAATTTCCAGCCTGTAGATCATATGAAGAAATGGCATGGTTAAAATAAAGATGCTGAAACCAAATATTGGCTTTGTAGGTAAATTCCTGCACCAGTTTCCCATTTTCCTGGCAGTACATACCGAAATGTGGGTCACCTCAATATTCCAGCAGGAGTTGTGTGGAAGGGAAATATAAACCAGGCCATCGTGTTTATTTCTTGTTTACACCTGAGACGTGCTTCCTATTGTGTTTTATCAATCGGTTGTAATCAGATTTCACTTCCTTGTTTTGTATGCAAAGTTAGTATAGTTACTATTAGTCAGCTGTGGCTATCCAGTCAGTTACTGGAAAAATGTTACACTAACAGGTATTGGCACATTTCTTTTTTCACCCCCTGAATTATGTATTTTCAAAACACAAAGATTTTTGAGCTCAGTATGTTTGATACTGAATTTCCAAAGCTGCCTTGCTCAAAGTAAAAAGTCCCTTTACAGCCCATAATACGTCTACGGGATGTGTCCACCTTATAATTTCCAGCAACGCTTCTGTCTAGCTTTGATGCTTTGGAGCCAGAACGCTGGAAGCGGTTTTATTGGTCCAGAAATGAAACTAAAAAGCAGGACGTTTGTTATGAGAGGTACATGCTAAGGGTGTGGGAAAGTGGTTTTTTCTGCAGCAAGAAAACAAACATACATAAAAAAGGTGGTTTGGAAATCAGAAAGCATCCTGGAGATTCTAAATATGAGGAAGAGGGAACTTTGGTCTTTTTTTTTTTTTACGCAGTTTATGAGAACAAAGCATATGTAATTTCAACAATATGTTATTCACTTAGAAAATGAACATGTTAAAAGTCAAACCTCTTCTGTTGTCATGCTGAGGTGCATAATTGATTATATATAATTGTTGTAATTGATAAAAGGCTCACGGAGTAGCAGCTTTTTCCAGTTTCTTAAAAAATTATGAAGATGGTGATTCCTGGGTGAGATGATCTTTTAAGACTAAATGGTTAAATAAAAACAGGCCATAGCTTTTTAAAACAGATAATTTCATTCTGCCATCCCTTTATAAGCAATTAATTTATTTTTCTTTGGTTAAAACCAACAATTAAAGTATCAAAACTGTTCCTTTAAGTTAAATGTCAATTATTTTATGATAATATGACATTATTTACGTTCAACTCCCTTCCTCCCTTTTTTCAACTTCAGTTTCCTGTTGTTGGTCCAAAATTCCCGTCCGTGAAGCAGGAATGTCACGAACAGCTGAAGCGCTCTGTTCCTGGGAAATTCCTGCTTCTTCTCTCTTAGCCACACCCTCAAAAAAAACTTCCTGATTTAGATGACTGAGCAGTTATCCTCTTTCCACACACGCACAGAAAAACTCCCAAAGCCTCTTATCTCGGTTTTACACACAGATATTTATACATGTATGCCGCGGCTCTCGAAGCTCGACTGACCGCCAGTTCCTCATTCATCAGAAGCCGCCGCTGAGTTTCTTCCCTCTTTAAAGAAGCTTTTCACACAGACAGACTTACTGAAAGCCGGAAATAAGCGCACGTGTAATTTCCTAAATGATCAATTACGAACCATATTAAGTCTTACACTCATGTCCAAAAACAGTTAATCGTTTAATTGTGGTTACCTTCATATTATCCACAAACATATTCACACATGAGGTCGTAACTATTAAATATGAGTGTTTTAATTTAACTGGAGTGTGTTGAAACTGTTTGCTGTCTGACATATACAACCTGCTTGTCTGTACACATTCACAGCTTCCATAAAAAATACATCTTTGTATACACAGCATTTACAGTATCATACAACCGAGCTGTTACAGGTTCATCCGTATGGAAGGAAGCGGGTTTATTTTTCCTTTACGACCACGATTTGCAGTGTCCACAGAATACAAGCGACTCCTCCCGTCACAGGATTGCGTGTTTGTCCCGCAGCTGCCACCTTTGCAGCCGTTTTGTTTCAGTAGCACTTGCGTCCTCCGCCGCGTCAGCCTCGCCTCGGCGCAGAAATCATCCACGCGCCGAGCTGTTTCGCCATCGTCATCTCTGTAACTTCCAGGCTCTTCGTTTCCTGCTAATGTCCGTTCCACTGAATGTCGTCGTAACTCACCTGCGTTGGGGTAAAACAAAACAAACGGTTACGCAAGATGTTGGAATTTTTTTGGATTCGTTTAACTCGTGACTAATTAGCTGGGAATTTAACACACCTCTTCATCAGACTGCTCGTCCTCCTCTTCCTCGCTGCTGTCCGAGTCGCTGTCGGGGAGCTCCCTGAGCTCGGGGTGGGTCAGCGGGAACAGCTCGCTCCGGATGTCGCCGTTGTCCAACCCGTAGGTGAGGTGGTAGGGGGTGTGCCCCCCCGAGCTGAGCAGGTTGGGGTCCGCTCCTTTCTGCAGCAGCAGTTTGACCAGCGAGAGGTTCTGCTTGTCCACGGCCAGATGCAGCGAGCTGCGACCGTTATGCTGCTCCTATACCACACGTTTTAAGAAAAAAGTCAGTTTTTTGGTGTACTGGTACGGATAATGTGTAATTAATATATAAAAGGATGTTTTTTGTTGTTTACCTTTGAATTAATGTCAGCGCCAAGATCCACCATTTTTTCCACCAGTGAGAGGAAACCATGGACCGAAGCCAGATGGAGACAGTTCTGACCTAAACAGCACATGAGAAGAGCTTTTAGCTGATAAAATAATCAAATTCTAACATTATACCACTGTGTTATAAGAAAAAATGGGAATTTCCTCAAACAAATCCAGAAAGCATTACAATATTTAGACTTAAAAATGTTTCCATCAATAATAAATGGGTTTAAATCTGAATTATATAATCCGCCCAACTATAGTACCCTAAAATAAGTACCCTTTTCACATATTTTCTCTTTTTAAGCATAGCAGCTTGACATTAATAGCAGTGACAAGTCACATTGGAATATTATAAATATCAAAGCGTTTTTTCATTAAAAAGCTGTAAATCCGGGAATATAATCTCACCGTTGTAGTTGCAAGCCGCCATCACCGAGTGTAGATGTTCCTGCCGGCAGTTCTGCGTGAGGACGCTGAAACAATGCAGGTTACCGTGGCGACAGGCGATGTGAAGAGGCGCGTCCCCGTTGACATCCACCAGCATGGGGTCGCAGCCAGATGCAAGAAGACTGTGGCACACATCCGGCTGGTTTGTTATTACTGCTAGATGGAGGGGAGTCTGGAGGGAGAAGGACGAATATTTTCACTCATCTTGATGCAGTGATGGATTATTTTATGATTTATTATTACTTTAATGTACCTGTCTCAGGTCGTTCTGTGTGTTGAGGAAGTCTGTGTTCTTAGACAGCTCTATCATCCTTTTTATGTACTCTTTGGCTTCATGGATGATGGCGAGGTGGAGCAGCCTGCAGAGGTGCAAGAAAGAAGAAAATATGTTAGGAAAAGCACAATATAGACAAAAAACAGCATTCCCCCATGGACTTTATTAATAATAAGTAAAAGGTTTAGTCTTATCCTCATCAAATGTTTCACAGAAATTTTAGATAAAATTGCCGATGAAAATACTGAAACTGAAAATATATTTATTTGATTATTTAACTATTAAAATCTTTTCATAGGAATTCAGATGTGGATTATTCAGTAGTTCAGCTTTAGGGTCATTAAGAAAAAGGAAAGAAACTAACTTCATGTCCATAAAAACAAGCCCTGACAAAGATGATGATGACTATGATGATGATGAATTCCCATTTGTGGTTTGGCTTTTACACACGTGTAAATCTGATTTCAATCAGTGAAAGTTGGTTTCACGCTTCACCGACCTGCACGAAACATTTCCGGTCCAAACTCGAAATTCCTCCAATAGCAGACATACCCTCCTCGAAATTTCCCGATTAACGCGCATTATCCAACAGCCTGACTGGAAAAAAGTACATGCGCGAGCTCGAGGGGAAACTGCAACTTTGCAGCGAATACGAACTATATTTCTCGGCGGAGGGATTACGTTACGTTATGTTAAAGTAAACTTACTCATTATTTTGAAGTTAACTCGGTTACATGGCGCATGTAATGCACCTGTAACCTGTTATAAGATAATAAGGTTTTACTTTCAGTCTACACTGCCTAACTTTGGGGTATTTTCCTCGTTTCCAATCTTTTCGCTTCACGGGTACGCGCTTCGGTCGGATTCCTTGGCGGCGCGCCCGGGACTTTCCCACTCTGACCCACGTCCATAATAGATTCCCTCTTGATAATAGCCTTTTGTTTACGTCCACCACGGAGTCCCTGACTTCAAATAACCCCCCTCAACCAAACCAGACGCCCGTGCTGCGTATAATTAAAATGGCAGCTGGGTTCTTTACAAAACCCGAACCTCAAGTCAGGAATAACTCAGACGCGAAGTTGTGCGTGATAAAGACAAACTGGAGGAAGTCGATCCCAGCGGGGGGAAAAGAGGCATCAAATTACATCCTAAGACCCAAGCGGGGCCTTCTCAGGCGATACCCTGAAACCCAAATAGCTCACTGCGTAATTGCGCAACATTATCCCGGGTCAGACTTACGTGTCTCCCTCGTCTGTGAGCTGTGTTTGCCATTCCTGCAGCGGCTCCTTCACCGCGGCTCGCGGGGGTTTGTGCTCGCAGTCCAGCTGGAGCCGATGGATCTCGGCGGCCACAGCCTGGTACTCCTCTTCCTGCAGGGAGTCAAGGCCGCTGTCGAGCCTGTCCTCCGTGGACTGCGCCACTTTCCCTTCTTTTGAGTCCCGACTGTAATCCATTTGGTTTACTATACTGGTCCTGTGGAGGTCCATGTTGTAGTCCTCGTCGTTCGGGTGGAGGTGCGCTTGGTTGTATTGTGGTAGCGTCGCACTGCAGTCTGTTAATGCCCTCTGTGTGGCTGCGCCGGGGCGGGGCTAACAGCTAGGTGGGGGATTTCCAGAAAACTGTCACCTAGAATAACACAGCGTACAGATTGCTGGCTCCAAGAGGGGATTTCTGCTGAGACATATATAAATACATGCTAAGTTTGTCATTAAAATGCATTTACTAATGCATCGGTTGCACAGAAATGGAGTTTCTGGAAGGCTTTACACAAATGCAACATTTGTGAATATGCATTTTGTGAAACTATATTTTAATCATGCAAACTATTTAAAAATCTTAGACATGGTAATTCTTCAAGTGGTTTCTCTTTTAGTATGATTAAAGGAAAGACATGCATGGAAAGTCCTAAAAGTACACCTTCAGAAGTCTGCTGAATCACTTAAGAAAATGTGGCTCAGCAGCCCCTCTGACAGGGTGGGTGGGCAGGTCTGTAGGACGGGGGGCTGCACAGGAGTTTCCTCTAAACATTTAAGTGTGATAACTCTGTGATTTCAGTTTAACATGCATTGTGATGAACACATGAGCGGAGCAGCTCGCATGCAGTGGAGTTTCCCCGACACCCGCTGATCCTGACCACATGGTCAAGTGTGCAGTGGTGTTAAAACATATAGAGGGCTGACGTTTCGAATGCCAGACGTGCTTCTCAGATGCCTCACAAATAAGTGCAGCTCAGGTTGTGCATATTATTGGTTTATGCAAAAACAAAACCTTTAACTCAGGTTAAAGGCTGCAAGTGTTTACCATCTGTTATCTATTTTTAAACTTTATGAATGATGCTTCAGCTGATTGTTTTTAATGGAAGGTAGATTAAACAATTGCCCCTAATAAAGCAGTCAAAGCACTTCCGCCATTCTTGTGCAGATATTATGGAAGGACTCCAAGTTCTGAGGGAGGCTGGAAGGCTGCGTGAGGCTGCGACCGATCCCTTTAAAAACAAACCTCAGGTTGAACATGGTGTTCTGCAGACCTGAAGGGGAAACTCCGGGCTTGTTTTACCACCCATTGTTCGGTCTTTGTGACCAGTTAGATCAGGAAGCTCCGACGTTTTTTTTTTTATTGTCACACAAATCAGCTGTTTGTCTGCACATTAAGTAAACGCATGTATGTGCAGGCATGGAACAAGTCTGTGCAGAACCTTGTGCATTTGTGAATCAGGTTTTGCAATAGTTTAACTCAACTCTGCATTCTGAGTCTTCTGAAGTGAAAATAGAAAGATTGCAAGGAGGAAAACAAACAATTTAAAGCCACAGTCACTCCCACAGTTAATACAAACTGTGTGTCTTGAACTTTGTTCACAATCAAGTGTGAAAGCATGGTGAAAACCAGACCTATGTTTGAACCATAACTAGGCAAATTAATGAGGAATGAGAGGAAATTAATGCACATAGCAGAGAGAAAGTTGCTGAAACTAGGAAAAGAAAGTGTTTTTATATAGTAATGATGTGCACATAAGTAGATAAATTATTTGCTTGTGAATTACAGCAGCAAAACATGCTCATTAACATCAAAATTTTACCTCTGCATCTGAACTTTTTAAGATGGAATCATTATGTGCAACTTCAGTAGTGTCAGGATTAGTGAGCTCTGTTTCACTGCTGATTGTAATTGCTGCAGCCAAGTTTGAATTGAGTGGAACCAATTCATTTTAACCAGAAACCAGTCATATTAAACCAGTGCCTCTCTGCTGACTGGAAGTTAGGGGTTACTCCGTCTTCTCGGACACAAAATACTAAAAACGACACTTGAAACAGTCCAGAAACAAAACTCCGAAGTGCTTACAAAGTTTTGGAAACAGACCTGACAGGAAGTAAATACAAACGGGGAAGTGATATTCCCTGGAATTTTGTGCACAAGCAGGACTTTCAGTGTGTTTTTTTCCTTTTTTAGAATGAGTCATCAATGGGTGAGCAATGCTAAGGTTGCTTAATGAGGGTTGTTTTTTTACAATTACATGAAAAAGAAAAAACGCTGTCTTGCATTTCTAAGGTTTTATTTGTAAAGCATTGAAAAAAACCTGGTATTACGTCATTGTATAGGGAAACAGCCTCAGATGAACACACTGCATATCACACTGCATCAAAAATGTGAGCTAAAATGCAGAAGCAGCATGAAAACAAAGTGTATCTATATCATTTCCAGAGGAATGAAAAGATGAAATAGCAGCTTCTCATTAAAAACACTTGATTAAATTATCAGTATCACCTGTAGTTTTGCTCGTTTGGACCGTCAGCAGTGATCTCAGAAAGCAATTCTTACTGCAGCTCATCAATTTGGGATGTGTTATAAAACCATTACAGAACTATATGAAGTCACAAAGATTATGCAGAAGTTGAGTATGTTCCAGTTTTAACAGCATATTGGGTCTAAAGCTCAAGGTTAACATGTCAAAAGCATTTTCAAAGCAGTATTAAAAAAAGGCTGAACAAGTATGGCTTGTTTGGAAGCTCATAGCAGCTGCCGAGCTTGTTTTGACACCCTGCAGTCATTAAGTCTGCCATGACTCCAGAGCAAGTGATCAGAGTAGCTAAAATGAAATGAAACAAGATGATGTCCTGGTTCTATATTCAGACTGGAACCTGACTGAAATGCTGTCGTGGGACTGTAAAAGAGCTGCGCCTAAACAAATACCTGCAAATCAGTCAGGTTAAAGCCCAATTAGGCCAAAAAAATCTTCCATAAAGATGAGGAGGCTGAAAACATCAAACCAGATCCCAAAAGGTCCTTTTTTTTTTTTTTTTTTTTTACACAAACTAATGAATCATGGTCCTGTTATATCTGCATCATGGCTTAGTTTTAAATATGCTTAAACATTTATCATTAAATTCTGGTTTCATTCTACATAATTTCAAGACTTGAAATGTCTTTATTATGTTTATGGTGTGATAAGCAAAACCTTAAAACTGAAAGAGTATTTACTTTCTTTTCTCCTCTGTAAGTTGGAAACTTGTGGAAGTAAAATTTGGGAAACTGCTTCATGTCTTTATATTAGACTATGTGGTTTAAATAAATAAGTATCTCCAGTTTTTGGCACGAACATGACATGAATACACATCTTTTGTTATTTTGTATAATGGAGTTTAGTTAAAATGTAAAAGGAGCACTGAAATACTAACAGAGGAACAATAATGACAGATCCTGCCATCCAGTTCGCTTTGTTCAGCTGTATGCAAAGTCAACAGAAGTGATCTCAGCCCATCCTGCAGGTTTCGGGTTGGACGTGAAACCAGAAATATGTGTCCCTTTGCTGAGATGGACACAGCTGAAAGGAAAGCAGCTCACTTAAAATGAAACTTAGAGCTGAGTCTGGAGGTGTGGAAGGTGCCTTCCCTTTGTTAGATAAGAAAACTCAGCCTCATAGATGTGTGACTGCTGACACGCCTGCAGAACACGTGTGTGTGCCAGTGGGAATCACTGGGAATTCTGGACAAACTCAGAATGACTCAGCGTGATTCAGAAAGCCAAATAGTAGCTATAACATGGTAAAGGGTCAAAGTTAAGAGTGACTCATCAGATCAGGCTGTGAATGTCCTCAGGTTGAAACTATTTAATAAAGACATGAGATGCGGCGTGTTTAACCCGTTTCTTCACCTGTTTCCCCTTTCCTCCACTTCTTCTGACTAGAGACATTTTATTGTAGTCATGTGCTGCAGAATGATAACTCATAGCTTCAGATCATTTCATCAGTGATCTAAATATTAACCCTTACAGGTCCCTTTAATTTACTATCATCAGAGTAACCCCACCCCCACCCCAAAAGAAAAAATCCAAATGTGGAGTTTTTCAATTTTTGTCTATTATTTTTTATTAAATTATTTTGAGCCTTTAAATACTTTTTTTTTTGTTTATTTTACCCGAAATCTATGATGGAAAAGAACATAATGAGACTTTTTTCCCTCTAACAACCTGAAACAGCAGTGAATTTTTACTTCCTTAGTGGCCTTTTTACCTTTGATGATATTAAATCAGAATATCAAAGATCTTGAAGAAAACGCTTCTTCTTGCAAAAAATCCCTTTTAGAGCAAAACAACAACGATAACTGAGTGAAAAATTTAAAAAAAAAAGTCTCTAATTACTAAAACATAGTATATTTTACCATTTAACTCAACAATATCACATCAGTCTTTTAACTCTGACATGTTGCATTATTTCTTCTCTGATGTTTAAGTTGTTATTCAAGGACTATAAATAAATTAAAAAAACTTCTAAGATGTTCTCATGAAGGACTGTAAATTTCCTTTTTTACTCTTGTATTTTCATTGGTGTGATTTCACCCAAATAAGCGTCATGTTCTTTAAGTTTGTCAGTTCGCTTAGTTTAGCCGTGTAATTATGACATCTTACTTTCCTGTTTTATTTTACAGTTTTGCCCTTTTGTATTCTGTTTGCTTCCTGCTTCCTGTTCATCAGTACACTCCCTAAGTTGCTCCTTGGTACTTTTCCTCATACCTCTTGGTTTCCTTCCGACTTTGCCATATTGTGGTTGTGTTTTCCCTCAGTGGTGATTTCATTATTGCACCTGCATTTAGGTCCACATTTTCTACGAACCGGGAGAAACAGAGGCAATGTGTCTCAAAATAACAGTATGACATTAAGCTTAACATATTTCAAATAATCTCTGATATACTACACCATGATGCAGCCAGAATACTGATAGGTACCACCAACATACAATGTTATGAAGTTCAGAATAGATAGTTTGGGGGCCAATGCTGTAAGCATTAAGGCCAACATATTACTATTGCTCTGTGTTTATTCCGGATTATTACAGTTTTCCTCGCGCCAAAACTTCACCTATCTAGTTTTTATTATGGTGCTCCTACTTACCTGAAAGGTCTTGTTTTTATCTCAGAAGACTGGGAGTGAGGTACAAGTCCTTCATGATTCTTCTCTTTTAAAGCAGCTCCTGGTCTGGAGATGAAATGCTGACACAATCTTTGCCTAAAGTTAAAAAAAAATAATTCTTTTAAAATAGCTCATTTTCATCTTATCAATTCTTTTCAATGGTACCGATATATATATTTTGGTGAATTTTACACTTCATTTCACAACAATAGGCATGAGAACCTGTGCATGTGTGAGAGGGAGACTGCAGGGAAGCTTGTGTTTTTATAATATAATATGTGAAAGTTTTTATGTATAAAATTTGTTTACATAGTGCAAAGCACTTTGTGTTGCCAAATGCATGAAAAGTGCTGTATAAATAAAGTTTAAAGCTTGAGAACCATGATTTTTTTGTGTAGGCTTAAAGATCATCCTGTTTTGACCTTTGGCTTGTCCCAAACGCACAGATATTCCTCACAATTCTCTGAATCTTTTTATGACATATATTGTAGATGCTGTAATCTTTAAAATCTTATTTTAGGGACATTTTTCTGGAATTGTTCCAAAGTTTTTGGTGCCTTGTGTTGCATTTCGGTGAATCCTGCATCTGCCTCTCTGAAATGCTCTTTTTATTCCCAGTCCTGTTACTGACTCGTCTTTATTTAACCTAATTAGTTATCAAACGCTCCTCAGGCTGTTTTTTTAATTTATATCAGTAACTTTTCCAGTTTTTTTTTGCTTCTGATTAGTTTCTTGATGTGTTGCTGTCATCAAAGTCAGCTAAACAGTAAAATGTCTGTTTCCACATCTGATACATTTTTTATTTACATATTACATCGTTAGAACTTTTGCGAGTTTTAATCAATCATATTTGTATTAGCTATCAATGTTTAATCATTTGCCAATTTAATTTATGAATGTTTTAAAGACTTTCCTTTTATTTTCCTTGCTTTTCCTCTGGGTTTGCTCTATAAAGCACTTTGTGTTACTTTTTTCCAAAAAGCCTGCCGTGTTAATATGAGCATGGAAAGTTACTTGAGAATCCAATTTATGTATTTTTGTGTATTTCTACTGAGAGAACGTTAAGTAATAATGATATTTTCCCGTCATTTCATTAACTTGACGTTGGTATTTACATATGTTGACAAACACAAGGATGTTTTTATTCTAAAAGTTCAGTGGGGTTTAGTCAGGCGACTGCAGGAAAGTCCACAAGCTTCAGTTCTCCTTTGTCCTCTCCAAACTTCACATAGCTCTTCAAAACCCAGACGGCGGCTACTTTTCAAATTCAGAGTTAAGTTAGTTTACTGTAGGTGATGAAGGTGTGGGTTGGATTATCTGTGGTATCACTTTCTCTGCTGCAGGGGTGGGTTTAGAAAAATTATGTCGGGGGTGGGGGACAAGCAGGAGCAGACTGGGGGGAAAGGTGACACGTGTAAATGAAAATGAGTAAAGGCTTTAAAAGGTAGCAGGTTTTAAGAAATATTAACCTGTTAACTCCAACTAAAGTGGTAAAAACTAAAATTCAATTCACCTCAGCTTTATTTGCACCAATTTTACTGTTTGTAAGTTCATTGGAGTTTAATTATAGTTCAGTTAAAACAAATCTGTGGCTATGATTCATGATTGCAGTTAACATTAACCATCTTCATATAAGCCAAATAAGAATTATCTTGCTAAGGAGACTAATGGATTTCACTATATCTTTCTTTTTTCTTCAACTCGGTTCCTCATCCTGAGCAAAGTGGGACCAGTGGGTGACCATGCAAAGGTCAAACTTTTCATTTTCCTGAATGGAAAACCAGAAACTCTGAAACTACAAACATTTAATTTGAAATGTTGGTATAATACAGCCCAACCCTGATGTTTATGCACGTTTGCACTTCTGAGAAAATAAGCCTGTAGGTAAGCTGAGTAAAAAAAAATGTTTCCTCATATTTTCCTGTGTCTTTTCTTTTACTCAGGGCACAGCTCTATGATAAATCATTAATATACAAGCAGAAATACTCTAGTTAGACCTGATCTCTGTCCTTGTTATTATTTTAGAAGCCCACTTTTTTCAAAAAGGTTGGGATCCTGTGTTTAAAGTAAGTAAAAAATAAATGTAATAATTAGTAAATCTTAAAAAGTTTATTCCCAGTAGAATAAAAACATATCAGATGCTGAAACAGCAGGCAAACGTTTTTGTAAGTGGAGATGCAGAAATCATTGATGCATCTCCGGTTCAGCAATGATTTGATGCTGAGAAATCCCCTCTTTGTTTAGAATGACAGTTTAGGTTCTGATGCCATGTTTTCCATTAACACACCGTTTCTTAGTCAACAGCCTTCTCATGGAAACTTGAGGCATAGACATATTTATGAAAAGTCAACAATGGCTGCGGGTTTATTTAAGCCGATAAAATCCACATAAATCTGCTTCAGCTGATATTTAAAGGTTAAGAAAATTTCAGCTTTTACAGAAAAGATAAAATGGCTTGTGATGAACTCCCTTAGAGAGGTTAAGCTGGGAAAATATGAAGCTGATTTTATTATTTCCAGGTTTATATATATAATTTAAAAAATTCTCCATTTTGTAAAGAAAAAATAGGGACATTACATTTAGTCAGTTTGAAGAATATCTGAAATCCTTGCAGAACAGTTGTAAGTTTATATCCATAATCAGTGTCTTTAGTTTATATGTTTATGTTTCCAAAGTTTTGCTGTGTCTGCTTTTATGAGTTTTCAAAGTCAGCAGTTCAGACTTCCCTTTCCTGAAGCGGATTTTGTCTTTTATGTCCATGCTTAGTCAGGAAAGTGTGAAAATTGTGATGATTCTGCAGAACCTTGAAGCTCAATCACAATTTAATCATAGATTGTGATTTAGTCTCTCTCTTTAAAATAAAACTGATCTCACCTGAGCTGATGAACCAGACCTGACCGAACCACCACAAACCCAAGTCATGGTGTGAGGAGTGATGATGCAGCAGCAGGAAGGACTCAGTCAGCAGGACCTTGTTTTCATTGCAGGTATGATGTCTGCCAGCAGAGGGAAGCAGAGGGCTGCAACACAGCTAAAGTTTGAACATTTCATCAGTTTTACATTGTTTGGCACCTTATGAGGAACTGGATGTTTGCAAACACCCCTTTGTGTGTTTTTTTATTTAAATTTTATTTTGTTTGTTTTATTTTTTAACCTTTATGTTCTAATTTAGTTTTATTCTGCACCGATTGTAAGCTGATGCCATTTGACACTTGTTATGATGTTAATTTGAATGTGTCAGAATGTATTTGATTGATTGCTTAAAACGCCTTTTATTTGTGTGGAAAATTGTTAAATATAAAACAAACAAACATACTTTTATATTATGTTAACAGTTTTTAGGCCTGACAGTTCTACGGACATCCACTTGTCCAATGTTTTCATTGTTTTTAAGCAAAAACTGCACAGATATGCCAAAATTTACACTTCTTTGGGAATCAGATTGTTGCTATAAGAATCCGTTTGTCTGTTAAATGGTGTAACAGACTCCATAAGTTTAGCGTGGGGTTGTGTAGATGCAACTAAAAGAAATATTTTTGTCACAAAGAGCCAAAAGATCCCATTCTAAATTGATTAATTGCTAAGTTGTCTTTTGTAGACAAACTGGTTCATTTCTGAGCCATTTTTTAAACTTTAATGATTCATTATGTCAGTAAGTGATTAAACAGATTTGTCTTTTAAACGGGGTCATAGAAGTAGCAGACTTAAAATTAGAGAAAAAGCAAGAAGATACTTCTTGCTTTGAAAAACTTTCATTTCTTTCACAATTAACTATTTTTCTGGGAAAATTGCAAGGAAGTCTGGCTGCTTGTGCAAACAAAGAAACAAGAAAGATTTTTGCGCAATAGTCATATACAGCTCATCACTGGGATGATCTGATTTGGATGTTTTGGATTTGTTTCCTCCTATCCTATCCTCCTATCCTAACCCTAACCTTTAATCAAAGCTGAAGCCAGAAACAGCTCCATATGATTATATAGCGTCATTTGAAGTTTCACCACCAGATGGCGACACAGTGCTAATTTCCTGAGAAGCGAAGAAAAGTCCCCTCCCTGGCTCTAAAATATAGGATTTATACGTTTATTTAAGATCAAACAAGAGATATTTATAATGACTATTTAACGTGCCTATTTGACAGATTTTTTTATTTTGATTTATTTGAGGTAAGATTATTCGAGGATTTAAGTGAATTAATTATGTGAAAATAAATTCTGTCTTCCAGTCACAGGATAACTCCAGTGGCAGAAAAGTTGTGTTATTCAGAGTCAGACTTTGTTATATTTCAGGGGGAATTTAAGCTCATATTGTATCGAATGGCAGAAAAATGTTGCATAAAAGTTAGGATAGGGGAATTTACAAAGCTTAAAAACAAGCAATGGTGAAAGAAACGTTAGCTAGTCAGTATGATGATGAATTTAACTTTACAAAAGCAGAGCCATTCAGGAATAAAGATGGAATAAATATTGCATTAACAAACTGAGCAGGAATTTCTACTCAAAACTCGCTCACATGACTTTAATATCACTGTCTTAATAATTTCCCTCAAGATAAAGAAAACATCTTTAAACTTGTTGAATTTAAAATTCCATCATGCTTAATGCAAAATACCAGAACATTCAAATAATCTAAAGACATGTCTACGGACAATTAAAACAACTGATCAACAGACAGATGTTGCTTAGTTTAAAGTCTCTATGTGGGTGTTACTGAACTGGTGCCTTGCACAATGAGAAAACACCATTAATGCTGTAAGATATATTGTTTTAGAACAACTCTCTTCCAGATTCTTTCTTTTTCAGGCAAGGCTTTACACATGAAACAATGCTAAATTATATCTACAACAAGTGCAAGGCTTCAGATTACCAGTGGGCCACACATTTATACCAAATTAAACACATATGTAACCTATGAAAGACCTAGGAGCATTAACCAGTATCTTATGAGTCAGTATTCTTCTCGCAAATGATTGTTGTTAAAAGAGGAGGTAATTCCAAACTTTAATGATGTTTTGCCATCAAACCCAAAATAATTGAAACAAAAAGAAAAAGAAAATTATCAGCTCTCATTGCAACCAATGAACACTGCAACTTTGCATTATTGGAAAAAAGAAAATGACATAAACTCATCTTCCTCATTGCAAACCAAAGTTTTTGAAAAGAAAACTTAAGTCTTGAATCTATAAGCTACAACACTCTTAATTAAGTGAGAACTACATTTAGCTCGACGCTCATGAAGTCAAACGCAAAACACATCAGGTCCAGTCCGCATATAAAACCTAAACCCGGCAGACAGACAGGCGGATCAGCTGTATAATGCTGCAGTACTTAAAGGCTTGTGACTGAGAGGGACAGATCAATAGAGTCATTTTCAGCAGTCTGGAGGATTATCCACCTCACTGCCCACTGATGCGATGCAAACTAAAGACACACACTTCATGTCCTCCAGCAGCAGCCTTCAGACTGGCTGGATCTATATTTTAACAGGAGATTGACTAAGAGCATTTATCTGTTCTTTGAAAGCCGCCCGTTTCCTTCACCAATATGCACAGTTCTTTTATTTTATCCTTGTAGCAAACATGTAGCAAACCCTCCTTTTTCAATTTCTTTCCCTTCTCATACTGTGATTTGATTCATTTGATGTGCATCTGTGTTGCACAAACTCAGATTTTTTCCAATCTTCTTGTAAGAAAACTACCTTCATTATAAAGCACAAGCCTGTAGTTTCTGGTTATGCCAACTGGAATTAAATTATTTAAAGCATCACTTATGCTTGAAAACTAGATATTTTAAGTCAAACCGAGAAGTCTTACGTTGTGGTATGTAGTTATAGACTCACAGGGAGCAAACCATGAGGGAATAAAGAAACTTTAGAGAGAAATCTTATGAAAAGTTAAAACTTAAAATCATTTTAACTTACTATGATGCAAAATTGCGAGATTTCAAAGTGTAAAGATGGGAAAAAAGAAAATCACAACCCTGAGTTGTGGTTTCTTACGATTTTGACTCATTTATATTTTTGCATCCTATTATTTAATTTTCAGACTGTGGTTATGAGGACCCACTTATTTCTAAAGGGTCTCGCGCAGACATGATTGCTGTTTATAAAGGCTGAACCAGCTGACAGTTGCACGGAAAAACATCCAAAGTAAGAATCTGGAAGCTTGTGTTGGACTCTCCCCACCACCAAACCCCATCTCTTTCTTCTCCTCTCCCCTGGCGACCTCCTTCAAGCCAGCAGCCCGACCCTCCAGCTCATTCTCACGCCCATCCGCCCTGACTGATTTCCTGGCTGGCTGGCCGGAGCTCACTGGCCAAGCTGTGGAGCGCCTGGCCCGCACAGAGGGGCCCCCATAACCCCGGGGGTTGAAGGATGGATGGATCTCTCTCCGATCTCTTATCAGCTAGAGCAGATTCTATAAGGGGTAGGGAGGATGGGTGGGTGTGAATAGCGCCTCAAACACACACCCACCAAATAACAATCTCCATCTCTCTCCTCCACGCTGATCTCGTGTCTGCTCAGGAGATAAAAACACGCAAACACGCATGAACGAGCGCATTCATACGTTGAGGGAAAGCAAAGTATTCCCACCACTGCTCGGACACTTCAGCGGGAAAGAAATGGTCATTATGAGATACGATCTGTTAACGAGCCCCCCCCAGACTCTAAAAACAAGAGGTTAAAGAAGAAAAACGCACGATGAATGAAAGAAAAAGTAAAAAACAGGCGAAAGGAAAGAGGAAAATAAAGTCTTTTGCATTATAAAAATGGATAATAATGAAATTAAACGAAGATACTAAATATTGTTTACAAGGGTTTAGCTGTTTTTATCATATTTAATTATTTAAAAAGGTACCTAAAATGATATATAATCATCAGACTAAATTCCGAAGAATTTAAGATTTAAGCCTTTATCAAAAATATCACAATGATGAAACGTCATAAATAACATAATTTAGACAACTTTCATCAAATATTTACAAAAAAAAACTTTTAAAAAGTTTAGTTTATAGGCATTAAATATTTATGACTGACTCTGATAGAAAAGTCGGTGGGTATAAAAGAGAGAGAGAAACGCTGAGTCCTCTCTCATCCAACCTGCGCGCGCCCCTCCTCCTGTCAGCCTCCTCACGCGCTTCAAAGCTGCACTTCAAAGTGGGCTTGAGACTAGAGTTGTTGTTGTTCTGCCCGTCTGCTGGTGCCACGCGCCTCGCACCGTCGTCATCACGATGCCTCGCGGATTCCTGGTGAAGCGGAACCGGCGCGGTTCGGCGTCATACCGGTCACGCGCCAACAACCCCAAGCCCGAGACGTTTGACTCAGAAAACTCCGAAAGCGCGAGCCCGGTGTTGAGTGTTTTCCCATTTCAGGGTCCAGATGGAGACATCTCGGTGTCCCGCGAGGACCCCGGCGGAGTCAGGGAGGTGTGGAGCTCGCACGTGGAGTCCGCGCTCGAGGCAGAGGCCGAGCGGAGCGCGCAGTTACCGGACACCGAGGAGCAGGTGAGCGAGGTGGACGTTTTGAGCCTGGATGAAGAGACGTCCTGCTTCTACCCGCCCCAGCGCGAGCCTGCCTTATCAGAGTCCTGCAGCCCGGTGAAACCGGTTGGCACGAGACTTCTGGAGCAGCACGAGAACCGAGAAATGGCGCGCCGGACATCCCCCCCGGTACCGGACCTACCGTTCCTGGTGAGTCCGACTCCGACCTCAGTATCCGCCTCTATCGAGAGGCTCCTCAGCAGCAGCAGCAGCCGCCTCCACGCGCATTCCTATCACGACCCCAGCGTGGCTCACGCGCACCTGTTCCCGCCGCTGCCGCTGATGACCCCGGAGCAGCATCACGCGGCGAGAAAACGCTCGTTCGTGGAAACGGACCGCCACAAGAAGCAGCCGGCGGGAACCCAGTCCAAGAAGCCCAAAGTCAACCGGAAGCTCAACTTCGAGGATGACGTCACCACCTCGCCGGTTTTGGGTCTGCGGATCAAGAAGGAGACCCCGGAGCTGCGGAGGGCGCGCGAGAAGGCGGCGGCGCCCTCCGGGATGCAGCCGCTGGGAGAGTTCATCTGCCAGCTGTGCAAGGAGGAGTACCCGGACCCCTTCTCGCTCGCGCAGCACAAGTGCTCCCGCATAGTGCGCGTGGAGTACCGGTGTCCGGAGTGCGACAAAGTTTTCAGCTGCCCCGCCAACTTGGCCTCTCACCGCCGCTGGCACAAGCCGCGTCCGGTGAACGGCCAGGGGGGAGAGGCCGCCGCGAGCAGGAGCCAGCTAAAAGAGGCGCGAGCGCTCGAGCAGCGCGAGAGACAGCAGGTGGAGATGGAGGGCAAAGAGAACGAGCTGCTGCGCGCGAACGCCAATCAGCACCACGCGACGCTGGACAGCTCCCGAGTCAGGCGCGAGCCGTCCCTGTTGCTGCTGCACGCGCGGTCCCGGGACAGCCCCGATGGGCTCGCGCCGCCTCATTACGACCCTTCGGCTCGTTACCGGAACCCGGTGGAAAGCTGCGGGGACCTGCAGCAGCACGTGCGAGCCGCGGACAGCCCTCCGTCCAGCCTCCTGCTGCTAAACGGCAACCCTGACGAGCGCGCGGACCTGCAGCAGCAGCAGCCGTCACTCACGCGCCCCCCTTTGCCGTTCGTGCAGTCGTTAGCGGAGGACGAAGTGTACGAATGTCGCTACTGCGGGAAAAAGTTCCGCCGGCAGGCTTACCTGAAAAAACACCTGGCCGCGCACGAGCTGAGCGCGCGGGCGTCTCCGCCCCCATCCTCTTACAGCCAAGCGCGCGAGCCCGGCGGACAGAACCAGGTGTTTCTGTGCCACCTGTGCGGCGCGCGCTTCCCGTCGGTTGAAATCAGGGACAAACACCGTCTGTGGCACGCGATGCGAGACGAGCTGCTGGCGGAGACTCTGAGCGGAGCACGCAGGTCCGACGTCTTCCACGCGCACAAAGAGGAGGGGAGCGTCGCGGACTGCGAGCAGCAGCAGATCCTCACGTGCAAGTACTGTCCCTCCACGTTCTTCAGCTCGCCGGGCCTCACGAGACACATCAACAAGTCTCACCCCACCGAGAACCGGCAGGTGATGCTGCTGCAGATGACTGTGCGGCCATGAAGCGCGCGCGAGACGCAAATGATTGAAAAAACGCGGGGAACAGACGCGTAGCAGTGAAAGTGTACATTTCAGCTTTGTTTTTGTGATTTACAGGCTAACCACGGAGTCGCTGTGCCTTTTTTATTGGAAGATTTGTTCAAGACACTAAAAAATAAACAAAACGTTGTTTACAAGAACAATATAACATGAATAAGGAACTGTCTCTGGTGCTGAAGCTTCACGCGCACCACTTTTTAAAAACTAAATTAATAGATAACAGTAGCTGTCCATGGTACTGAAACCATGTCTGAACATTTTAAGTCAATAGTAACAATAAGAATTGTAATTTACTTTCTGCAGTGACGATTACATGATTACTTGATCCATGAATGATAATTAATAAGGGCGGATTAAAATTTCTTTAGAGTTTCTCTAGTAACACAAACCCCAGTATGACCGGTTTGGACCATTAACTAATAAAATAACCTGAGAAAAGGTCACTGACTGGGGTGACATTTGGAAAAGTAGGCGTTACTTTAAATATACAAGAGTGGTGAGACTACTGTGACACTCAAGCAGAATTTCAAATCGGAATATAAAATGCCTTTCAAAATAAGATAAAATTTCTCAGCTGTGTAATATTTTCATTCAAAAAAGTGAAACATTTGATGTTCGTTTAGCTGTTCATGTCTTGTGTTTACTGATTATACACAATTTACTACTGGGATATTTGTTAAATGCATTTATGATACTAAAACAAAGGTGTAACTGGTTCTATAAATCCTGTACAGTACTATTTTGGTATGTTTTAATTCTAATGTGGGAATTATTCAGAGTTATTGTCAATAAATGTTGATAGTCTAACGATGAGTCTGTTTAAAAATCAAATATAAAAACACTGAATACGTGAAAGAAGCAGCAGCCACTGGCACAAATCATTTATTGTCAAAGTCCATCATCGCACATTTGCACACATTGTGTGTCTGAAACACAGGTTACATGTACATACCTCGGGTTTGACAGTAACAGTTTGTGGAGCGTGTGTGTGAAACGTGTGTGTCGATACAACTGGTGAAAACATGCAGTTAGTACTGAACTGGTGTCATGCAGATTTCTATCAGCAGTAACGCACATCAGCTCCGTCCCAGACAGGCTGCAGCGGCTCAAACTGACCTTTTCTCCTCATCGAGAGCTGCGATTTGGGACAAACAGCTGATCTCAGCGAGGCGGTTTTATTCTCTGTCATCATGCTGAGAAGCTTTGGGAAAGTTCAACAGAGTTTTGGTTGCTGCTTGATAGATTTTAACCGTCAAACTGAAACACTGGAGAGAATTTACGATCTATGAAACTATAACTTCCATGAACCATTAAAGCATTATCGAGGCTCAAATTGTAACATTTAATCCTTTCGTGAAGGAGTGTAGATGAAGTTTTAGGCTCTGGATGTAGAACGAACAGTTGTCTGCACCTTTAAAGGATGCAATCAAGCAGATGAGTGAGCTGTCTTCTATTTACAGCAGGTATAGATCAGGCCTGAAGGGGGGACAGCTGGGCTTTCAGACAATATTAACAAAAAATCTTCAATCTCAGTGATACGGACAGCAACAGCAGTAATTTAAAGGTGACTTTAAAGCACAAAAGTAACAGAAACTTAATTTGACCTTATTATGCAATGGCATTTGTAAAAACTAACAATTTCACCCCCATGGAAGGGATAACTATAAAAAAAAAAAACAATCCCTTTCTTTTTGCAAAGAAGCTATGGCTGGAATAAAAAGTAAAAACAGAAAAAACAGCCAACTTAAAGCTGTGAAATCTGCACAAGTCGATCCATATTTTCAGACGTAGGAATCAGTCGGGTCATGGGAGAGGAAGGAAAAAGTTACACATGCCATCATGTGCAACGCATGGAAGCACATTTAATCTAGATAAGCCCTGAAAAACACACAGAAAATTCTAACGTCTTCAGGTCTGAGGTGAGGTTTGGGGGCCAATGCGTCATTTTTCACTGAACTGATGGAGTGCAGAATGATGTTAAATAAACTGAGTGCACGCCTCTCCCCTCAATCCGCGAGCAGATTAAGCATTAAAGAAAAATAATGACATAAATGACACACTTGCTTCCTCCTCTTTGGCCGTTAATCTGCAATACTCAATACTCACCTAACAATGAGGCAAACACTGAAACTAGAGGCGAAGACCTCTCACATCAGAACTTACACATTAAACCCAAACTTTAAAGCAGTTTTAGTCTCAGTTTGTCTCCTCCTCCTATAATAATTAATACTTAAGAGGAGAAGACAAAGTGGTACAAACATCTCATACACGTTTTACAGTCGGGCAACAAAAGGCTGCAAAATGAGATAAATAAGGAAACTTTTCAATCCTAATAAAATAAAATAAAAACTTAACAATGAAAGATGAACTGTTGAGTGTAAAATGTAGCGTCAACCCATTATTATTATTATTTATATATTCATATTTTAGCAAATAGGTGGTCTGAGGTTAAACCACAGTTTGGCTTTGGCAGCTATTTTCTCCTCTTATATACACAACAAGCTTCCTCACACTGTACACATTCTTAAAGATAACCATGTATCTACTATATTCATATTCATACATATAGATATACAGCATACAAATATATATATATATATATATATATGTGATCAAAAGGAGCAAAAAGAAAAAGTTGTGTTTTCTCACCTTAGATGACACAGTGACTAAAAATGCAGCTTGTTCCAAGGGAAAACAAAATATACAGTAAAAAGAAAGATGAATGCAATGAACGGCAGCGCTCATCCACATTTTACAGCATGTTCCGAAAACAAAAAAATAAAATCAAAATTGTGTAACAAGTGCTCTTTTTTAAATGTTGTGGAGTGTTTATACACCGTTTCTCAGGCTAATACAGGGAAATACAGACCAGAGGCGTTCAAACACTACTTGTTTTTTTTTTTTTGGTTGGAAAATATCAGATGGATATTCCTTAAATGAAGAGATTACGTTTTTATTTCACGGCAACTAACTTAACAAACCCTGCTCTTGTTTTTGTAGCATGAACATCAAAAATAGACTCATCTTGCGCTTTCCATGCAACACTTTACAGCCAATACTTCGGCTCGTCTGCACACACACACACACACACAAACACACACACACACCAACTTCAGTACAAATATACAGATCCGATCCCCCCAAGCAACACTCAACTTCCCAGACTTCTGCAGTTTTTTCTGGCTGAACGTGAGCGTCTGAGAGCAGCGCATAATAACTGTGGCACACTGAGGCTTTTTGCAGTCCTGGTTATACTGGCATTTGTGCACTTTCTAACATGGCACATATTGTTATGAACTAATACTGCACTTTGCTGGATGAATTTATTCTGCTTTTCCTATTGTGGCAAAAGCCAGCATGCTGCTACAGCGATACGTCCGGTAGGTTTTTAAGCAAAGCTGCAGATATTTACAGCAGGATATCGTCACATGTATGTCAGAGGGAATAACGGAGCATGTTGTGGGTGTTCTGGACAGAAAAAGAGTGAAGTAACTGGGAGGAGAGTAAGACTATAAACACCCTGATTGGATATAAGAATCTCAAAAGTTCTGTTTTACTAAAGCTACTACGTTTAAATATGACAATGGACCAAATTTCCAAGGTATCACGCTTTTGATTGGCTCATACAGGATCTGCAAAGCTCAGGTCTTATTGGCGGATCCGGAGGAGCGCCGCAGCTTCATGGACATGCGACTCTTGCTAGTCCGAGGAGACATGGGGGACGCCGAGTCGCTCCCGGCCTCCCCAAGAGCCGGACTTTCTCCCCGAAGAATCTCTAGGCAGGAGCCTGAGGAGGGCAGGAGGATGAGGAGGAAGGTGCCGGGGGCAGAAATGTGATGGGAGGATGGGTGGGGAGAAGGGTGGATAAGCAGAGAAAAGGATGAAGGATCAACGAGAAAATTACATCACTTCCTATGACGGTCTACTTGGCAACACTGCACAGATTCCCACAGACAAATAAAGGACACAGACAGACGAATAACGTAAAAAGCATCTGTTCGTCATGTCTCGTAGCTCCCTGAAACCACCAGACATGTTTAGACGGTGAAGACGACACATATTTTGTTTTGCAACTCAGCCTCTTTAGTTAAATAAATAGTAAATTCAACCACTTCCTGCCAAAATAATCTTTACTATCGATGAAATTTCAAGTTGTAACATGAAACATGGCGATGTGTCTGAATCTGTTAGTCCAGATGTGGTCGGTTGGGTTTGGGTCGGTACGGTAAGGATTGGTCCGGCCAGGCAAGGTGAAAGTTTTCATTACAAGTCGGAGCCTCGTTAGTTAAGTGGGGGTTATCCCAGACACCTAACCTGGTGTCATACTAGTGCGATGACAATAAATGTTACATGACTAACAACAGTTTACGCCTTTCGCGCTTGTTTTTATTGCAATGAGAGACAAATTTCTGTCCCCCAATCAGCAAACTGTACTGTACGTTAACCATACTGTATAATGGCAAAGAATAGTTTGGTCTCTTTCATAATGGACACACAGAAACTAGCCTCCCATACTGATCAGTGGAAACAGGAAGCTGTATCCAAAAACCTTAAAATGTGGCACCTAAAGAAAGTATCATCTCATAAGACCTACTTTACATTGATGTGGTGATACCTGCTTAAAGTTTCAAGCATCTAACACTTAGTTTGTACAATTTATATTCAACACATTTACAATTTCTTTATTATACAACACATAGAAATATTCTATAAATAAAATACAAGATAATTAGAGCCTTGTCTGGCTTTGCTTATCTTGTAATTATGGCGATGCCACTCAAATGGCTCCATTAATTTACTTTCCTGCTAATTTCCCCCAGAGCAGTGTAAACTTAAGCTTTCTATCTGCAGGGCGTACCATTCACAGCTAGCATGAAGAACCTTCTGCTTCAGACCTTTCCCCTTCTCCCTGAGCAGGTTGAAGCTGTCTAGTGGTTTAGGGACCATCAGATACATAACGCTATGCTCCTCTGAGGAGGAAAGGAAAGGAAAAGGAAAAGGAAAGTATATGAGAGGAGTGGAAAGAAGGAGAGAAAAAGAAGAGGAGTAATATTAAAAGCAAAGGAAGGTAAAGGAAAAAGAGGAAACCAAAGGGAAAAAAGGAGGAAAAGGAAAAAACAGAAAATGAATGAAAACCAAGACAAAGAAGACGCCACATGTAGAAAACAGACAGGATGAGAATAAACATGAACTGAAAACGTAGTACAACAGAAAACAAATAAAAACATTTCGCTCATTTTCATCAAAATGTCACACGTTAAACAGAGAGAAACAAAACGATGTTAGTTCAAGGTTCATACTCAAACAGCTTGTGTGTAGATGTGTGTAATGATACCTGTTTTACCCACTTTTTTAATGTGTATGTGAGAGAGAAAGCAGCGTTACACACCAGGAGGAGAGGCTCATACAGCGAGGTTAGAGGTCACGAGGTCAGTGTGAGGTCGCGGGTTAACAGAACAAACCATGAGTTTTACTGAGCAAGTGAACAGACAGAAGAGCAGAGACCTCCCTGTGTTAGAAAAGAACGTCCCACTTTCATCAGGACACTGAGGGCAGTTCGGTGAGAGATAAATCTGCTGGTACGGATGTAGCTTATGAAACTAAAACAGGTAGAAACCCTGTGAAATGTGAAATAACAGACCCAAAAACTCGTGAACTAAACCAAAACTGTCGTACCAAACTATCCTCAGTGATGAGCTGAAAGTGACTCGTCCTTTTGAAGAGGAACATATATCTGCTGTTTACACATGCAGACCTGCTTCACGTGGAGAAAACACAGAGGAAGAAACAGAGATAAACAAAAGGTGGTGGAGGAGTCGGAGGAAAAGCGCCAGTTAGGTAGAAATGTCAGAGGGAGGAGCCAATCGGAACGGGACGTGTCAATCACGTGAACAGGCTTACCTTTTTAGCTATAGGCATACAGTGAGACAAAACGATCTAAAGGAAGGGGGACAAAAGGAAAAAGAATCCAAACAAAAGAAAATGTAAAGAAAAAAAAAAAGAGTAAATTAAATGAAAATAAAAAAAGGAGGAAATGAAATAAAAAAAGAAACAGAAAAAGAGAAGAATCATCATTGTACTGTTAAGAAGGGGGCGGGTTGTTTGTTAACTTAGTGGAAGACTAGAAGATCAGATACAGAAACTGGGATGCTGCAGTAATTTGAGCAGGTTTATTTCAAAGCACAGGATCTTAAAAGTCCAGATTTGTGATGTGAGCTTTGGCTTCGGACCGTTGTACCACATCGGTGCAGATGCTGCTTAACTCATGTCTGCAAACATCCTGTGCTCTGAAATTACATTTGGGACTGAACACAAAGCACCAACGAACAGTTTACATCCCATTTAATAAAGTCAGCAAACATTTCAATGGGGATGAAGTTGTGCCTGATGTTATTCCGCCTCAAAAGTGGTTGATTATTATTATTATTGCGTAATTATTTTTTCATGACAGATTAGCTGGGAAGGCCGGGAAAAAACTTCAACACAATCACACCCGTAACATGACATCTGTGTTTGTAACGACACGTTTGTAAAATCCTTGTAAATATGTTGACTAACTGGATTAAATTACATCTTAAATTCTACTTAATCCCACATGACAGGGAGAAAAAATCAGTATCAGTGTGAGGAACGGAGAAAGATGCATATGAGGGTAATAAATGTTCTCCCGTTTGCGTGTCTGGCATCTGTGCAGCTGATCAGATGTCAGATCGTCCCTCAGAGATGCTCTGGAGTGAGAATAAAGCTGAACACAGCTTTGGATAAAAAACAGATCTCATCAGCCACGGTGAGCTGCCAGAGTGTGTGTGTGTGTGTGTGTGTGTGTTGTTGGTCTGCAACTGATTTAACATCATCTGAACAATTAATACGTCAAGATAATTACAAAACATTAGCAGATTGTTTATGTGTGTCAGTCGTTGAAGCTAAATGTCAGTAGCGAGTCGTAGCTGCAGGGTGTGAGCAGAAGGTCGGCGCCACGTTTCATCGGGTTGGGTCTCACCTGTGTCGGAGGGCTGGTGGTTGCAGGGAGCCGGGCTGTAGACTCGAGCTGCGTAATCCTCAAACGTGGTCGGCTCCTGGTGGTGCTGCACAATGGTCTCAAGGTATCGTGCTCGCTCCTCGTAACTTAAGGTCAAAGGTCAAGGCCAAAATCCATATGAAGTTCTAGAGTCAGACTTTTATCACAAGATGTCACATCACAACAGTTTATACAGTGAACGGATGCCGCCACAAGCAAAATTCTCATTTCTTTTATCTGCGAGTGGACTACTTTTAAGGCTCCAGCTCCTATCAAACAAAGCCGTTACTGTAGTTTTTAAGTTCTCCCTTCACACAAACACAGCTGTTTGTCCAGTCAGACACACCGTAGATTAGTGGAATAGTCAAAAGGCAATTCTCAAACACTTTTTCTTGTTTTTGTGGCTTAAAAGCTTCAGTGATTTTCCTCTGTGACAATACAGAAAAAGGCTAGATAAGAAAAAACATACCAGACACAAACTGGGAAAACGGTAAACTAATTTGGTAAGATTTTCCCTGTTTTTAAGGTTGTTTGTTAAGTCTGTTCAAATACAAAAATACCAAAAGGTTGTATCGAAGCCTTCCAAAGATTTATGGTGAAATCTTCGCCCTTTTATTAAACTCCGGCTCATTTAAAAGCACAGGCAAATAATTCAGGCAGGAGCTAAACAGTGGGGATTAATGTAAAGCCTTAGTGCTCGATGCAGGCATAACAAGGACGAAAAGAGTAGAAATTAACAGCATTAAATAATGAACATAAATAAAAAAAAATAAAAGAATGTATCAAGGTGACTGAATTAAAGGATTTCTCAGTGCATGCAACACAGAGATATTTTTTCTATTACAGTAAATGACAAAAACAGAAGAAAAATCAGTTTTATCACTTGCCATTCCAAAAAAAAGCAGCTCGGAGATTTACCGGAGAGCAGAGTAAATGGAAACCAGGACTTCAACTGTCCATTTATTAGGGAAAACCTCATTGATTGAACGACATTTGCCCTCTCTTCCTCAGTCCTCCTCATACATCCCAGCAATCTGACAGCCAAACACGGCCGTTACAGCCTCCTGGACACGCATTCAAACAATTCAACCCTATCATTCCCCAATAGCATTACTATCCGCTCAGTGGGCTCCAATAACAGAGGATTTTAAATTAGAGCAGAGTGTTTATGCGTTTGTGTGTGTAAGTGCATGAGTTAATGTCTGAGTGTATGATGGGATTAGGCCAATGAATCTTCCGAATGAAATCTGTGTGTTTGTGTCTCGTTGTGTGCGTGGAAGAGTCGGCCATCCGTAATAGCGCCCATGGGTTTTCTATTGGGTTAGAGAGCCGGACTATGGGCCTCAGAAGGAGGAAGATTCAGGTCTAATGGTGACTGATTCGGTTAGAGACAATGATAATAACAACAATATGGCTCCTTTAAAGTGCGCTGACAGAATCCAGGAGGAAGCAGGAGATCGGTGGGAACTCAAGCCTGACATCTACCATACTTTATTTCACAGGAACTTGTTGTGTTCAAAACATTTTTCAATCTGTCATACTGAGAAAGTGAGGAAAAAGAAGGATGGAGGAGGAGGAGGAGGGGGGGTTAAAGTTGCACGGAAAGTGAGATGTTCACAGAGGAAGAGAACTTGTAAAAAGACGATGGGAGACAGCGAGAGCGAGGAGGACGAGGGGTGAGAATCCTGCAGCGAATCGCAGAAGAGGTGAGAGGAGAGGAGGATATTTAAGTAACAACACAAAGCTGGATGTGTGTCACCCGGGGAGAGCGGGGAGGAGAGCCGCGCACTCTCCATGTGATCCCGCCGCTTGCCTTTTCCTGCTAGCCTCACCCCTGAATCGCACTCACCTCCCCCCCTCCGTGACTGTAGGTGTCGGGTGGGGGGTGTAGATGTTATGCGGTTATGAACAAGCAAACCACACCTTATCTTCATATCAAAAGGAGCAAAAAGAAGAGAAAAGTTTCTGAAAAGGCTGTAGTTTGATACTTTCTGAAAAGGTGAAAAGGTTTAAAGGACACCTGCTGGAAAGAAAGACGTCTAGGAGGAAAGAAAAACAGAACAAAACGTTGGTGCCACTGCTGAGATAAATGACAAGAACATCATTTTACTTTCCTTTACTTTCTCTCCACCTGCCTCCTCTATGCCTCTCTGTTGCTTTGTTCCTCCCAGTCGGGGTTTCTACCTGTGGACTCATGTCACTGCCTCCCTCTGAGCGGAGCGGCGTCAGATGGATGGGACTAATATGCAAAACCCGCATTAGCCGTCCTCATCGGCGGTGCAGGAGGACAGGCAGTACAGCACAGATGGGCGTTGATGCAAAGAACAAACAACCAAGTTTTATCCAAAAAATTCACCCAAAGTGGTAAAAAAAAGACTGGTGGGTTAATTTTGCCATCCATCTTAGATTATAAATATGCATTTATCTTTAAAGTAGCACACTATGTAACTTCCTGACCTTAAACATTGTGACGGCGCAGTGGCATGGCTTAAGTACATTAATGGAGCTGTCAACCTCTGCAAGCTGAGAAACATTGGGTTAAAGCCTGGAAGATCATGTTATGAGTAGGGATGCAAACAATTAATTGGTTATCATTTAATCATTTTAAAGAAATTACTCGATTAAAATGATCACAATTAATCATTTTAAGCCCGTAACTCCTCACCAGCCCGCATGGGGAGGAATTCACGGTAGAAGTCCTTGCACACATGCTGGAACACAAGAAGCTGTCCTAATAATCTAATTTATTATGTTAAATTTTTACTACTACAAATAATAACAATAATAATACATTACAATACAATACTTTGTTTACATTGTTCCATGTGTTCCTGCTGTTAATAAATCTTTTATTAAAGGAATATGATTTGTATTTTCGCAGAAAAGAACCTGTTGATTCAGAGGGAGATTCAGTTTCCTATTAATTAATCGAACATCAATCGATAAGATCAAACAACTATGAATTAATGAATTACTTGATAATTTGCAACCCTAGTTATAAGTTTTGCTTTATGCACCACATTAACGCTTGCAGCTGTATACCAACGCACTGGCTGCTTGCTGATGAGGATAAAAGGAGAAAGGGACAGAAAGAGAGACAATCTGCTAAAGTTCAGTTTATTGCGATAATTAAGGTGGAAAGATGAAGATGAATGAACAAATCTCTGCATATAGATGCACTTTCATCTGCAGGGGACATTATTTTTTCTCTTCGCCTGAAACTTTTTAACTTGCAAGATGTCTTATTCAGGACTCCATTACAAACAGTGAATGTGTGTGAAATTAGTGGTTAGTAACAATTTGTTCTTGCAAGGATTATTTAATCTCGATATAACATTTGTTGCACGTACATTTGTTTGCCAAAACAGTTTTCAATGCAATTAGTTTTAAGAGACTTTAGATTTCAGACTTTACATTTAATGAGTTTCAGTCCAATTTCTAATGAGCCTAATGAGAATCCTCTGCAATCTAATAATCTAAGATCCCAGGTTGGGTGCAAGTGGGTTAGAATAAAAATTTCTGAGAAATGAAATGTTATTTCTGTGTAAAAATAAAATAATTAACACTTTATGAGTTTCAAACTTCTGAAGGTTTGGCTGCTTAGTTTCATGCCGTCACATGACCCATTTGTATTGAGTTAATGCATCTTTTTACTTTGTCTGTGTAAAGGACTTTCAGAGAGAAGTACTTGAGGGATTGCTTGACAAACAAGTCGAAGCTTTTGTCTGACTGCAGAGATCCATCAGGGAGATTGATCAGACTCTGGAGCAGTGATGTGTTTCTCTACCGCGCAGACACACTTGCCCTAATATGACTTTTAAGGAAGACTTATTAGAAAAAAAATAATCTGTGCAGAGTGAGATGATAATGACATGATAATTTAATCCCCTTCCTTAATCCAAAACTAGTGCAAACTATACTTCTTACCAAAACTGCCAAAATGCTCACATTTTAAGCCCACAAAGTTGAGATCAACTGATGAGGAAAATGGGATTAAAATAGAGCGAGCAGGAATCTTCATAACGACCTTTTGTGCAGCACAGGTTGCTTCTCTGTACCTCTGTGGATACGGAGGGGGAACCGGGCAAAGACTTGAGAAAGACTAAATATGCATCCAATAAGAAAGTGGCCTGGGTCAGATTTGTGTCGTTCAGACTGCAGTAAAAAAGCCACAATTCAGCGTCTTAAATACATGGTATTACTCTGGTATCCGTAATTAACTCAGAATCTTATCAGCATCAGTGATGATTAAATCCGGATTCCTTCCTGAAATAAATCCCAGATTATCAGAAATTTAGCAACCAGATCGTATCTGAAATTAGTACGATGTGAATGCAAACAGATTTCGGGTGGTGTGACATGCAAATTAAGTTATTATTTATATAAAAAAAGTCAAAACCAGTGAGAGGTCGGAGAAAATAGACGTTCACACATCTGTGCCTCCATCCACCCCTGCCTCTCTCTATCCAGTCGCCGCTACGAAATCTTCTGTAATTGAATTTCAGATGGCTCCTCTTATTAAGTCATTAGTTGAAAAATATCTCTTTCAGAGCGAAGGGGAGAAAAAGGGAAATTATGAGGGGGAGAAAGGAAAAAGGGAGAAAAAGAGAGCAGAGAAAGGCAGACACGGAGGAGGAAGAGGGAGATAAAGAGGCTCTTTTGTGTCGAGTCAGAAACTCATTTTCTTGTGCGTGGCTGAAAAGAGAGGAGAGAGTGAAGTGTTCATGCCACACACACACACACACACACCACCACCACTCGCTGAGCAGTTCATTGTGGTGGAGTTCGACTCCTGTGATCACTTGAGACAGAGGGAAGCTGGAGGAGCAGAGGAGGTGAGGGGGGGGAGAAAAGGAGCTTGTTAGCACATTAGGAGCTGGGACCACTGCTGGGATGCCAGTGTCTATGGCAATTTTTTTATGTGTGTGTGAGTGTGTGTGTGTGTTTGTACGGTCTATAAGTAGCCGAACATAAAGGGCCTGCTGGGAACATGAAACCTCACATTAATTGATGTGTGAATGAAATAAAAAACCTTTTCTGCGTCATTTTATTAAAAAAATGTTTTGATTTAATGTCAGTCATTGAAATCAGACAAAAATTTTTTTTAATACAGTTTAAACATTTATATTAATTCATCTGAACCCCAAGTAAAGCTGCCCTTATTACATATTTATTATAATAAAATATGGCAATCTGACAAAATCCCTGTTCCGGTAACTTGAAGACAGCATCTGTTCAGTAAATTCAGCAACACGGATGATTTTCTCCCAGAAAAAGAAGCTTCGTTTCCCTTTTTTCCTGAATAACTGGATAAAGCTGCCATGCATACAGCGTACAGAGTCAGTTAAATGGCCAGGTGGAGGATAATGGAAGCACACATGCCAGCTTTATCTGTGTGTGTGCAGGTTTGTGACTGCTATGGACGTCCGTATGAATATGTTTCAGTATAAATGTGAGATTTTTGGGTTTATAGTCTGTTTTTAATGTAAAGCATGTTGAGTTGCATTTTCTTGTATGAAAAAGTGCTCTATAAATAAAGTTAGACTGATTGAAAAACTGACTGGCTGAAACTAATCTCAAGCCGGGAACATCAGATATATTACAAACCTGAAATGTTGCTCTCATGTAGACATAAGCAACACCTGCGGCGTCATTTTCCAATCAGTTCTTTTAATGCAGCGCCACATAACTTTCCGATCTTAAAACCCTGACATTAATGATGCCTATATGCCACTGAGACTCTGCAGCATCCCAAAGCCGAGAGACATTTTTTCGTGTTCTTTCCATTTTTTATCATCTCGTAACGGCTTCGTTTTGCTTTGCTGTCGGCTGTTTTGAACGGCCGATACAGCAAAGCAACACAACGCAACATAACCAGAGGAAGTGACGAAACATTACAGGCTGGAGAGAGCTCAGAGAAGAGACAGAATGTAAGATGAAGCTAGATTAGCTGCTGTTAGGGGGTGCCAAAGTGGGAAAAAATGGCAAAGTTCAAGTTGCTTAAACCTCTCGTTTTCTCAGTTTATTCCTCCTCCACAAAACAAAAGAGCATCAACAGCAGGATAAAGGAAAACAAAGCAGTGCCGATGTTTAAAGCAGTTGCATGTTTGCAGGCGCAGTTTAGACATGACTGTAGTATAAAGTAATTAAAAAGAAACAACACAAAGCTTCAAACTTTGAGTACTGTGGAGTTAGTGCTTTACTTTATGGCTGAGTTTCTGTCCTGGAGATGCTGGAGATGCTTTGCTATCTAGTTTTAACTTCTTTATAAGACTTTTAATCTATAACTTAATCTGTAAATTATTGGAGCATATCGGCAAAAAGTAGGAATGTCTTCTTTTTTTAATGCAACAACTTCACTTTTCTGCTTTCAGAGCTACAAAAGGACGTTTGAAAAACAGAACTTGTCTATTTTTTAAAGCCGGTCTGAGGTACCTCTCTTCAGAAACACACTATCTCACTCAGCATCTCCAAAACACACCCACACACTATCTGTCCTGTCCACCCCAGGCATTGGAACAAACAACAGAGAGAAGGACATCAGAGGGATAATACAATTGGAAAAGCTTTACAGCGTGTAATGATAAACCTGCGCGTGTGTGTGTGTGCGTCTGCGCCCAAAGGAACAAGCTAATGGGTTTATATCTTTCTGTGATAGCAATGATATGGAGGCTTTGTGATTTCATTACGAGTGTGTGTGTGTCCACGTACGCCAAAGATGGGGACAGAGATAGGCCGGTCTAATGCACTACTTATTGTTAGCGAACGACGTGCATGAAAGAGCCACACATACACACACAGACTCACAATTGTATTTACCCCTATTCATCTGCTCCTTAACCCAATGCAGGAGCAGCGGCTGAGGGGAAAAAACAGACGTGATACATTAATTGGCCCCTTGTCACCCCACTATTTCACCCTCTAACATGTGTGTGCGCACAAGCTGAAGATCCTCACCCTCCTCCCTGTCGCCACAAGGGAGCCCTAAAGCTGCCAGTGCAATTACAAGGTTTTATTTTAGTTTTTTTTTACAGGCACAAAGTGCACACAGCATGTTAATGATCGTCACCCAGGCCATAGTAATAATTCTCTTATTAAGGAGATGGATTCTGGTTTTATCTTCAGGCATTAGACATTATTCCTCCTCTGCATTCACTTCTATTCGTATTCGCACACTGATGCAATCCTCGTAGCATGAAAAAATAAGAGGTGACAGAATCAAAGCCTGCACACACTGAAGATTTTAAAACCACTGACAGGTTGAAAACATAACACGATTACAAACCAGTATCGTTGTGAATCACTGGTTTGAGCACAATATTATATTGATACAGTATTAAAGCGATTCGATGTTTGCCGATATCTCAAATTCAGTCACGATATTGTTTTGGTTTGATTTGAAACGATATAAAGCAATATCATGAGTGATTGATCACAACTATTTCACGATTTCATCATTTAACATTTCTTCATTCCTGAGCTCTGGCATGAATATTCAGTTTAATAGAAAATATTTTCAAAATAAAAGTACATTTAATAACCTGTTACTCTATCGATTTTTGGCTGATGTTAGGATTTTGGATCGACATCATTGACCTTATGATTGATGTAGATTGATGTAGTGTTCCACCCCTACAAAACAGCATCCTGTAGTTCAGCTTTAGGACTTCAATGATGATGTAATGTCAATGCCAATGTAAATTTTTTGCACCTTTGAAGCTCTTTTTCTGACTCGTTTGAATCTTTAAGCTCAACACACTAGGTGACTTCTAAAATCACAAACATCCTGTCTAAGAGTGATACATAAAAACTAGCCCAAGCATTTGGTACTTAAGACTGTTGCACTGCAGTTCCTTATTGAGGTGTCCTTAAAAAGTCTGAAGCTAATTCAAAATGCTGAAGTGAGAGTTCTGATGAGATTTTTACACTGTAAAGCACTTTGTGATGCATCATGATGAATGAAAAGGGCTATACAAAGAAAGATTCATTTGATTCACATAAATTACACCAACTTTTGAAAAACTTTTTCAAACCTATCTTGTCCAGTATTAAAGCAGCACAACGATGGACTGGCTGCTGTGTTGTTTCAGCAAAAGGAGATTTTTCCACATTAAATGCTTCATTTTCAGCTGGTTCCATATGTTGCTGCTGAATAAATCTCAAAAACTGACTCCCATGTCATGTGCATTTTTTAAGGAAGTAAGGCTCTTGATAAAGTCTGTAGTCATCATTCAACTCTTTCAAAATCAAATCAGAACCCAAAGAAAATAATAAGAGAGTCAAATTTTGAGAAAATAGTCTCAGCCTTGAATTCTTATCCTAACTTATCTAAAAATCTCTATTACATCTTTAAGATTTCCCCGACAGAGCACTTTACTCTCAGGATGCAGCTTTAATTGTGAGCTGGAGGCAGATCCTTCAGACAGACTGACAGTTGGACTCTTTACATGTCGTGATGAATCGGTATAAAGCAATAAGGTCCAGACAGCCTGATGCTCAGTGAACAATCCGCATCTTTACACACATAAAACCAAAGAGTTGATACTGGACTACAGGAAAAAAGTGGGACTTAGACCCAGCCTTACTCTATATAAGCACGTAGAAGTGCAGACCAAGTTTCTCAGTGCCCTCTTATCCGAGGACGACATGGGAGAAAGTGGAAAAGAAGCTGCTCATCTCCTCCTGCCTCGTGTCTGTCGGTGCTTCCACACATCTGACGGCGTGGCTGCTCTGCTGCAGATAACATGCATCTTCAGAGAGTGCTAGAGACTGCTGGGAAAACCATTGTTTGCCAGCCACCGTCTCTGGACGACATTGCTGCCTCACGGCGGAGCACAGACCTTCTTCACGGACTGATATCGCCCTCGTCACTGGTTTTTCAAACTGTTACCATCGGGCAGGAAGCAGGTACGAAGCAGCCAAAACTCACACAAACGGACCGAAGAGCAGCTTCTTCCAAAGGGCCATGAATGTTCTCATAATACAGAAACTTTAAGCCCTCGCTGATGTCCTGCTGTTCTGCACTGCAGCGACTCACTGGACATAAGTGTTAATCATCAGTGTATGCAGGCAAGCGTCAGTGCCAATAGACGTGTTTTTATCACATTTTTCTATTCTCTGGATATATTTTACTTGTGTAAACACCAACGACGACGCTGCTGCTGATAATCTCATCGTTTGCTTTGCTCGCAACAACATTTCAATTCAGCCATCCGGGCTCACTGCTTGGATTTGAAAGGGTTAACTCGCTTATTAATAGAGATGTAACTAATCATTTAAGCCACGTTTCGAGACGATTCTCGATTTTAAGTTCTCAAGTTCGATTTTTTTCCTCAACTAAATTAATTTTAGATATTTTATGGACAAATGAATTGTCTTTTTCTCCCTTGTTTAAAGGGAGATCCCTCCCTTTTTCCCCACCGGAGTCAATTAAGTTCAGTTGGATTTAAACTGGAGTGAATTCTAATCTGAATGAGGATCAATGGGATGTGCTGGAAGAAATATGAATAATAGAGGTCCAACTGATCCAATGCCATCATTCGGTCCAAGACACCAGTAAAACCCCAAAAGCCCAGTGCGCATGCCCCAAATGGTCAGAATTATCAGTTGATTTAAGGGAGATGCACAATTTAAAAGGCAGATGTTTTAGTTTTTGTGAAACTTCATAAACTGAGTAAAGCAGAAAGATGAAAGCTGGGCAGATTCAGTATTTGATATTCTAAACTGCATTGCTGCACTGATTGTCATTTTCTATATGAAGATTTAAGCTCCTCTTTCTTATAATCTGCTCATGTGTCGTCTCAGCTCAGCTGTCTGACTGCAGGTGCATGTTAGGACATTTTAGCCCCTGCTGCCCAGAACAGAGAGTGAACCAGCCAAAAAGAAAAAAGAGGTAGAGGAAAGACTACATGCTGCTCTGGTTTTTGTCAGAATAAGGGATGTGCTGGTTTTCACTTCTGTTCTGCTTCGGTTTGTTACGGACAGAGATTCTGTGGTGTTTCGAAGACTTTTATCTGTAAAACCTTTCTAAATGTTCAGTATGATACAAGGATGCATCTTTTTAAATCAGAAAATTTCAGTTTCTTTGTAGTTCATAAACAAAAATGATTCAACAAGTGAATAATAAGTAGATCATTTAAAGAAATCCCACTTAGAAGAAAAACGTGGATTTATCTAATAAGCATCATATAATCAGCACAATAAAACTGACAAAAATACTTCACTTTATTCCGAAATATCGTCATTCCTCACTTCCCCTCATAGTGTCTCTTTAAGGCCAAACTCGAGATGGCTGTTAGCGCTCATGACACACTGTTTGCTCTGCTGCACTTCTCGATTTCGGCCATCAACCAGATCCCGTCCTGAATCTTAAACACCTTGTAAAATAAAAATACTTACATTCACACACCTCGCCACCAAGTGCATTTGCGCACTTGCACACACAAACTGCAGATTAGCTGTTTTACCACTCAGAGGGGGGTCTGCTCCGATGAGGTGTGAATGAGCCACTGATGGCTGCAACTCATGTGTCTGCACAGCTCTCTACGTGCACAACACACACACATACGCACACACACACTTACACATGGTCACTCAGTCATAACAGGAAACATGTACTTCAGAAATTAAACCATGCAAAAAAAAACATGATACTATGTTATTTTCTCTGAACTAATTCACTGCTCATACCTGTCTATAGAACACAAGTGTGTCGTGATCAATCAGTCTTTGAGCTTTATCGAAAAGCTGCTTACAAGACGTAAACGAGCTTAGACACCTTTAAGCAACTATATAAAGTCTACGTTCAAACCTCATACATGGACTCGCCATTCACACACTTACAGAAGTGATTAAAGTATCAGAAAAGGAGAATCTCGAGAAGAAAATAATAATAAAAGATCCTCTGAAATGTTATTAAAGGAGTTTTATGCTTTTTTACATTGAGCAGGTTGTAATGTTGCATTGTTCGGTCTTGATGGAGCAGAATTTCTGTATTTGCAAACAGTCAGAACAAAAAGAAATTACATCTGAGGAATTATTTGCTTACAAGGTACTGTAACAGTAACTATCATTGATGAAATATTTCACAGTCACATCTTTAAGAATCACAAAATATCAATATTTCCATTTCTCATTTACTTAAGACCCCAGAATCCATGCGATACATCCAGACTGCTTACTGTACATCCACACAGCTGTACACCTTCACACACATACAGTAACCATCCCACACAGCTAGTCTGGCTTCACATATTTCAGCTAGAAAACAAAACCCAGAGAAACAGCTGCATACGAAATACAAATACTACTGCTGAGGAGGCTTGAAATGTTTAGTATTTCATTCAGAAACATTCAGAAACACTAAACAGATCAAACACATTTAGAAAATATGAATAAACACTAGAAATCATTAGATTTCTGTTAATAAGTCATTATTTTTATATGTAAACATTTGAGAGAGTCAATGAAATGTGGAAGATGGACAAAATTACAACAAAGCTGAAAGTTTCAAAAGACTTTAGTGTTTACCTCTTGTAGACATTCTAATGATCACGAAAAAACATAAAATATTTCCAAGGACAATATTGACCTCAGTGTCAACAAGTAGGTCTACATTTAGTTCATGGCCGACGATCAGACCTGCCCAAACAAAAGGACCTACTACTGATGTAATTGTGGCCTTTTAAAAATAAAGGGTTGCTTTTGGGACTGGATTAGAATTAAAAAACAGATTATAAAAAGCGTACACATGGGTGAAAGGTTAAATAGCTAATCAGTGTGTGTTTAGCAGATGAGTGTCCCTGACAACAAATACACCCTCCCCAAGGAGAAGTGGAAGAGATTAGCCGCGACCCCTACTCTTTACCCCTTTCTTTTCACTTCCTCTCCCCACCCGACGGGAAACAATTAACCGCAATCACCCACACCACCCTTCCCTCTGTATTCACACAGACTCATATTCAATCCCAGAGCCGTAAACCTCACTAATTCACAGCCCCTTAACTCTACCCTAATCAGGTCTTTGAGCATTAAATACCTCTCAGCATGTGTTAGAGCTTCAAATAACAGAACTGTGTTTTCAGTGAGGAGTGGGTAGATACAATATATTTGTATCAAATTATGCAGATTTTTTTCGTAATTCGCACAATTCTGTCAAGTGGAATAAGATGCAGGCATCAGTGAGGAGTTCTTTCAAGTCAAAGGAAACCCTCCCTCAGGATCCAACTATAACATGACCCCATTTTAGCATCAGCAATAAGAAAGCGTCTTCAATTTTTTAAGGTTCTGCCCTTACCTCTTTACCATGCTGGGAAACCCACACTCCTTGTCGCACACAGCAGATTGTAGCCTCACTGGGACAATAGGCTCTATTGTGGGCGCTGGCAAAGAGAAGCCAAGCAGGCCGTTGGGCGTTTGGCTGCCCTCAGTGTGTGTGTGTGTGTCTGTGTGTGAATATGGGGGATAATAGCACTACATGCCCAGAGCTGCCATCATTTCACTGGGAACAGAGTGTGAAAGAGA
>JAVQJG010173072.1:0-11581 GCA_036024015.1 Craterocephalus amniculus
GAGGGACTTTATACATGCAGTATAAATCCCTACTTGATAGAGTAAATTTGCCCGGCACCAAACAGCAGCCAGACAATCATTCTGCTTGCAACGATGCTGGACAAGACAGGTAAAAAAAATATATATATATATTTTACCTTTTTGTCCTGAACGTTCACCAAAGTAATTTGTGATGCAAAACAGCATACAGTATATTGTCCCTCATGTTCATGTAAATATACCTTGACTGATTGGAATCAGTCATGTTTTCACTGATAAAGATTTTATGTCTTAAATGCCTAGATGTGTAATTTTCACTGTCTTTATTTATTAAATGTTTTTTATTTCTATTAATTTTGCATTTTCTTGACTTTTTTGGCTGTTCTATGTGTTTCGCCAAGTTGTGTGGATGAATTTAGTATTTACTTAGTTTTGTTTCTATTTGTGTGATTTTAGCTGATCTGCCAGGGACTACAGATGGAAACGAGCTGCTGGCTAAATCTGGCATATTTGCATTTCATGTTTATGAATGTGTGAAATCCCTATTAAATAAATAAGTTGAAATTAATATTACAGTATAAATAGCAGGAAGCCTACAATTCATATAATTATGATAGTCACAATTGCAATATGATCTCATAGAATATAGCAATGTTGAATGATAATATAGTTAGAATAATGATAATAATTGTGATTGCTGTACAATGGGACTTGGGCTCATGGGAAAACGTCTTCAGCGAGGTCCGTCTCATTTCAGCTGTTTTCCGTGCCAGGAGAGCGCGGACTACGCAGCGAACTCTATGGATGACGAAGTATGCACTTAGAAGCGCATGGCCTTCTAAATGAGACACAGCCAGGGTGTGTCTCATTCTAGGGTCTGCAGCCTTCTAAGGTCGCATCCTTAGTGTTCTATGGAGGCCGGGTCCTTCTGAGCATCCTCAGAAGGCTGCATAGCTGATGGTAAATGGGATAGCCTAGCCTTGGAGTGGCATGACGTCATCACGTTTGCCCCCAAGCCCGGGAAAAACACAACGCTATATACAACACAAGAAAATACAGACCAGATGGGCAAAATAATAATAATGGAGATCGAAATTCTTCTTTTGTTTATCCCTTTCATGCATGAATTATTAAGAAACAGTGCCACATGTTTTTTGCATACAGTAATTTACTTTCAGAATCACATTTAGTGATGCTTTTTTATTTCTTAGTCAGACTTTACTTTTTATTTTTTTAATGTATTTTGAAAGTTTATTCAAAATGATTAATTAAATATGCTTTTCATACTTCTGTTATATGGATATTCTATAAAATTATGGCTGTATCAGTTTTATTTTCCTGTTCATCCCAAAAGCAAGTTTGGTTATTACAATGTATGAATGTACGTATGAATATTCATTCTACAGTAAGTGACAGTACATTGCATGACTCACTGATTTCTCTTGAAGTGGCAACTTTACAAATTTTCCATATCCACCCATGAATATACTAGAAAACAGCTGTCAAATAGGTATCCTCTGTAGTGGACCCTATGCATGAAAGGGTTATTTTGATTTACTTTTTGTTGGAGGAGGAGGAGAGAGACTTCGGCAGCAAACCGGTGGCTCATTTGGTTCAGGCCGGGAGAGTGTTCAGACTGCATTCAGCTCTAACAGGCTGTTAACATCCATGCTTGTGACAGTTGAAAGTGAAGTCTTTTTATTGTTGAATGAGCATCTCATATCAACCGGTGCGCCTTGATGTAAAATAAAGTTTTTTTTAAAAAAACAGGTTAGCCTGAAGTTACGGTCCTCCAGACATCCCGGTGGCCGTATTAGCGGTTGTTAACATCATGTATTTTAACACCTGTTCTGTTTTTAATACCTGAACTTCTGACCTTAAGACAAAACCTGTTAACTACATTTAAATGTGTTTTCCGCACTGCAGGCGGCGCTGCTGCAGCAGCTGCTCGTCATTTTCCATTTCTTCTTGCGACCTTAAAAGGACGCAGACCCTAGAATGAGACACAGTCACAGCTTCAGAGAAGACTTTGCAGCAGCGTGTTGCAGTGACCAACATCAGTGGAGACTAATGCTGCTGATAATTTGTTTTAACCCTGTCTATGCAGCTTATGTTTATGAGTTTATGCAGCCAATAAGCTATGCAGGTTGTTTATTCTCAGCTAGAATGTTTGTGTTATGTAAATAAATGTGTGTATTTCTACATCTCTCATGGTATGATCCATCGTATGTGTGTGCAAATAAATGCCAGTAAACAAAAAAATCTTGTGTCCATGATTCATCAGAGGAGTTTTAGACTCATGTCTGAGTGTCTTTCTTAGTGTGTTATTTTTGTGTTCCTAAAGTGTGTGTCACTGTGTGCACTTCACAGAGCTGCTTTCAAATCTCATTGTACTTTGCATAACGGCAATACAAGTTTTCTTTTCTATACTTCTATTTGTCCTCTTGATTATAACAGAATAACTAGACAAAGTCTGCAGGTGACAGGTCAGTGTATCAAACTCTATCTCAGTCTAAGTCCTTTCACATAGTGGAAGCACTGTATGCAGTTAGAAACACTTTCATTAAGGCCACATTGTTGTCTTTAAGTCTTCATGCTCACTAACGCAGGCTGTACAGTATACTGTGTGTCCAAAATGTGTCCCGTTGACCCTTTTTGGTTAGTAAGGAGACATGCCTATCACAAGGATGAATACAATACAGCTTCCATGTTGTTGCATTTTAGAAACATGAAAGCTGATTCCACAATAAAATGAACCATGTAAATACACTAAATTGATACCAGATTGAAAGAGTGTTAATGCTCTTCTCTTATACAGTCTTAAACTCAAACACACAGTCAGCAGTCAGGAAAAGCTGCACTCCAGGCCCTAAAGCCATGTTATAAGTCAAGATGGGGTGCAGGGTGTGTGTCACTCTAATCCTCCAATTAATTCTTATTCCCCACAAGTGGAGGACCCCTGAGAGCTTCTTGACACTTCCATTACAAAGTAAAATTGAAACACAGCATGAAGGTGAAGCCAGAGAGAGCTCTCTCTTAGGCCTATCTCCACAGAAACCAAAGTTTTGCAAAAACTTTAGCAAATAGTTAATTTTTTTTTCTGTTTTAGTGTGAAAATATTTCTCATTGAGATTACATTTAACTCTGGTATCAGTCGGGGAATTACAAAGAAGTTCAGCTCAGTGGTATGGATGTCTCATTTTTTATGAATGCAAAAACGTTTGGTACAAAGTTTTCCGTCAGATGACATGTTCTTCTAACAGTTCCACCTGAATTACAATTTTTTTTATGACATTTTTTTTTAACATTTCCAAGCACTGCAATGTGTCTGCAACATACCCTTCTCAAACTCTGACTGATAAATCACCATACACGCATGAGCTGGTTGCTTAAAAACGCACATCAGGTCTGCAAACACATGACAGCTTAATTGTACACACACAAATCAGGTTTGAGCACAATATGATGCAGCTTTCAACCAGAACGGTAGATTTCAGAAGAAGAAGAGTGAGGGTAAGAGGGGGAATAATTACAATGGCTGTGCAAGGACAGAGCCGTCATTCCAGATGCTTCTCTCCATATTGTCTAGCCAATGAGTATGTTGATAAGCCCAGTGAAGAGATTTGTAGTATTCAATTTCTTTTACGTGAATTCAGATTTCTTTGTTGTTCTTATTTTACTTTAGTCCTTTTAACCTGAACTATGAGTAGAGTATTGTTATTTGTCTAATATCTGGGGTCACAGTGTTAGGACATGTTTTGTTGTGCTTGTCTAAGATGACTGATTTATGGTTATAAGATAAAAAAAAACATATTTTCAGTAGTCTGCAGCATTGATCTTGTGTTGTGTTTGTGTTCTTATTACAACAGTGTGATTCAAAGTTCAAGTCAATTTCAAAATCTCCGACTGACCCGTAAAGCACTCCATTACCGAGCACGTTCTTACCTAACAGACCTACATCCCTTCTTGTAACCTCCGCTCTGCACTCCTAACGTCCTAATTGCTCCAAGGACCAAGCACCAAACCTGGGGGGACAGGACAGTCCGGACCCTCATCTTCTGGAACTCCCCCCACAATTCATCCATGAATTTCCGAATAGCAAATGGACAATAATACTAATAATTATAATATGGCTGTACTCACTGCTACACACACTTCCTCAGTGTATCTATCTGTGTGCATACATGTGTGTACATATATATCTCTGCTCTTACCACACAATCAAACTGATTTTTCTCCTGATCTACAACATGAAAGAGAAACAGTACATACGAAAAAGTCATTCTAAGGAGGTTTTAAACTTCACCCTCATTCACCGTTGCCTGCACCTCAGAACTCAAGGTTGTTTGTAGTCATAAAACGGCCTCTGATTGGTCAAAGAAAGAAGGGGCAATGACACCAGGCAAAACATGGGATGGAAACAAATAAAGAAAACAGAAGTTTTTGGAATTCTTAAGAAGTGTCCTCCTCTTTAAGTGGAAAAAATAATGAAGCCTAAGTTCATGGATTTCACATAATAAATTATTTAATTACAACTAAATCGATGGTCATCAGATCATTGTCGAAATCAACGAGAGAGTGATGACTCCGGTTAAAACATCCCCAAGGTTAACACAGTTAAAACACAACCCATATTGTAACTATTGGCAGTGCAGGATTCTTGTGATTTAGTCTCTGCAGCCTCTCAGCCGTTCATCCTTCAGACCCATGACCAATGTGAGATGGAGGAGTTGAGAACAGCAGACTCAGATCAAGGAGATGTCCCTTCCAAAGTTAATCCAAAACAATAATTAACAGCACAGTAATTTGAGCTGCCAAAGCACCACAAAATGTGTGACATATCCTGGAGCTTTTCTTTGCACAACTCATTACTGTTACAGTCTCCTCTTGTTCATGTATTTAAAAGAAAAAAAAAAAATCATGTAACATAAGCTAAAGAATAAATTATCCTTCTTAAATCACAACATTGGAGATGAGATTCCCCTTCCTCCATCTTAGCAATATAGTAACCTAGTTGTTGGAGTATTTCTAAACATGGAATTCTTATTTGTCATTTTACAGCCTAAAATTTCACTCATACTGCCCTTAAATTAATCCCAAAAAACTTTTCAGGGAATTTAGTAAGAGGCACTTAGAGTGGTCTTTGGTTTGAAATGTTTCATGTATTTAATATTTTAGAATAAATATGCCTCAATTTGATCTTCTAAGATAAATAATTAGTATGTCACTTTAAGAGAGGGTGAAGTTTACTGCTTTCCTTGCAAAGTGGGAACAAAATGGATCAGAAGAGGGATAGGTTCAGTATAGTGGTCTAGGTTTTTGAACATTTGGCAACAGATGGTATTCTTAATTGTGCAATTGCAGTTTGAAAGATATTACTTTAAGTGTATAATAAAAAATGACATTGACATTGCTGTTTTTGCAGCTTAATTAATCAGTCTTTTGCACTGAAGGACGACTAGATTTAACCGAACTGTGGCTAAAGGGTGAATTCTTAATAATAATATTATTATTAATAAAAACAATAATAATAATAATAATAATAATAATAATAATAATAACTAATTTCTATAGCGCCTCTCAAGGAACCCAAGGTCGCTTTACAAAAAAACAGTGTTCTTTGGGAAGCGTGCACGGGAATTCATCTATTCTCTACAAATCATATTCTCACAGATAAAATACACAATAAACACACACTATGTGATTTTACAAAGAAAATAATTTACCAATTCTAATTTATGAACAACATTAGATGGTTATGCACGGATGTGCTCTTCTGCATGCAAACCTTAATGACAGCTTTCTTACACGAGAACTTTGGGCTTTTATGTGCAGGTTTTGGGGCTGTTTTCTTAACAATGGTTGCTTGTTTGGGGTGTGTCCTTGATGAAGCAGTAACATGTGGCTGAGGAACAGGAAACATAAAAGCAATGTTGGAAATGGAAAATATATATATAAAAATGAGAGGAAGTGAGTGCATTCCAGACTTGATTCCAACCTCAGGTGGAAGATGCCCACTGGAGTGTGTACCAGAGTGTGCTGGTACTTTTATTTAAAACTAACTAAATGTTTTGGTAATTGCAAAAAGTTTAAAGTTGGGCAAAAGTAACCCAAAAGCAACCCAGTCGCCAGAGAGGAACATCTCCAATTAACGTTTCTGCGTAACAAAAATACATACACTGTCAACATTTCTGAGCCAAAAATACGTATAATAACGTTGACCCTGAAAGCAGTAATATGTTTTATGCCAACGTTTCTGTTTACATGCATATCAGCGTATATATTATTTGAACTGATCGACTTGTTTCAGGCATAATGCAGGGTATTCACTCATATCTTATAAAAATCCTCAGCCATCAGGGCTGATTATTAATTGTGGGGCTCTGTCATCTTGTCTTCGGGACTTTTATGGTTCTGAAACATTTTATTAGCCTATTATTATTAGCCAATTAGATGATTCGGATCAAGTGACGCAGGATCTGTTTCAGTTACACAACTGAAAGGATTATTTTATTCTCCTGTTTTATTTATTTTATATTTTATTTATTTACTTTATTTCACCTTCATAACAAGAAAGCGGGACAGATAAAAGCCAGATACAGCATCGGAGATCATTTTCTTCCACTTTTCAGGGTGGAGAATCACGGGGCGACATCCAACACTCTCCTAATCCGGTGTCTCGTCTTCCTGCTTGCCGGGAATCCCGATTACGTCATCCTTCCAGGTTTCCCCCGAAACGCTTCGTTACACTTCATATGGTGCAGGACACAACCTGAACAGATGTTGCCCCCATAAAATAGCCGACATGAAACACACGTTACAGTCATAATTAGCTAAACTTATGAAGCCATGTTTGGTTTAACATGAAATCTTTCTGCTCTGTTACAGCTGGGGCGTTTTTCTCCTCTTCTTATTGGCTGATGATGATGTGGGCGAATATCTAAAATGAACCGACATGACTAGGCTACTTTTTCTCTCCCCAGATCATTTAGTCAGGCAACAGAGTAATGAACACTTATGCTGTAGGATGTTTGAAATATGGAGGATGAGTGTGTTTACAGACCTCTCTTTAGTGGAAAAACCGGAAGGACTCCTGATCGCGGCCCAATTCCTGTAGACAATTGATCAGAAGGGGTGGTAAACACACCTGTGGATCCAGATGTCAATAATTGTCAGATGCTGTCTGTGTTGTTGGACCAGTCCAGTTTGTTCCCCAGCTGCAGTCCCTGCTATTTACTGATCCTGACCCCTCCATGTCTGACCCTTAAATGGAAATAGACTGGAGATGTTCCCTCTTCTTCCTGAAGTCCATCATCATCTACTTAGTCTTGGAGTTGTTCAGTTGCAGACCTGCACATCCCACAAAGTTCTCCAGCAGGCCCCTGCACTCCCTCTCCTGTGCATCTGCAGCAGATCCATTGATTTCAGAGAAATTTTATGTTGTTCCTCAGATGAAGATCTCTTACTAATGTAAAGTTTGGTGGAAGCCAAAGGTTTTTTTCTTTTCTAATACCATTGAGACCCCCTTGTAGCTGACGGCATTCAGCGCAGCTCAGCATTCTGTTTATATGTTGCCATAGCAATGCCATAAGTCAGCGTTCACGTAGTTTTTCCCTTTGTTTAACATAATTTTCTTTGTAAAGTAAAACAAGTTATTTCATTAATATGAAGTACTCAGTTATTTTTAAGCACTTCATAGCTAAACTATCATCTTCCTGTGAGAGAATGTTATCTATTATGAGACTGTGCATCGGAAGCTGTTAATCACTGGAAACTGTTAATTAAGCGCCAAAGAGAGCACAAAGAATGTGGAGACTTTGGGAGGATTTTTGCTCTGCTATTAATGATTCTACTCGGGCACGGATATTGAGGATTTGCACGTGGCGTCACGAATCATGTGACCTTGCCATGTCCGCCACATTGGTAGGCAAGCTTCCCCAGAAGAGTCAATTCACTTGTTTGGATGCATTCTTTTTTTTTTTCACACACCTCCCTAAAATAGCAGCACAAATGATTATCATTATGTTATTTCTCTTCCTGACAACACCATGCATCTGTATAAATAACATTCGCCCGTTATCTGGAGAAAATAAAGCCAATGACTGCGATATTAACAGTCTTGAGTGCAGCTAGCTAACCAGTTTGCAACCCGAACATATCACTCGGTTAATTTATTCATAATTCTCCCACACTGCTGGGTGGAAGTGTAGAGAAGCCTGAATGTAGATTCAATCATTCGTGTCACAGTGTTTCAGTTCAGTGATTCTTCGTGTCTTTTTGGTACATTTTACCGGTGGGCAGTATGAACAGGTTCATGTTGATCTTTGTTCATGAAGCATGCACAGTATGCTGGGCTTACTGGTACCATGATGCTTTTTCCAGAAGGAAAACTGCATAGGTCCAAAACATTGCTAGTGCTTATTTAAGCCGATAAAATCTATGCATGTTTTGTCTACGATTAGAAGCGATAATCTGCCAGAAACGTAACAAGCAGCCGCGTTGCAGTTTCTGTCGGTGCTCCAGTCACAGCGAGCAACATGTCTGACTAGTTTCTCATAACAGCACATATCTTCATCTGCTCTTTTTAATCTGTGAAATCCCAAACGTGAAGCAAAAAATATGTTTTCTGTCAAAGTGGACACATTGTCACCTGGAATTTCGTGTCGCGTGCGTTTTGTGGCAAGGAACAGAAGCAGAATCGAGAGACCGTGTGGACCTGATCGACCTGCGGTGGCTTCATTAGGTTCAGATCATCCGCGATCCACAGTTATTTCTATTCGTGTTCGGCTGGAAATCAATAATCAGACTTCTATGATCTCTTTTATTTACTGTTCTGACAACCCACACACAAGTGGTAACCATGGCTACATAGACACTGCGCTTCATACTAATTAATATTTCAACAAAATGGAACGCTTTCCACACTACACTTGCTCGAAAATTAGTTAATATAGTGCTCTGTACATATAAGGGGGATTTTACACCTCAAAAATTTCCAGCGGCCCTAAAATTTCTACTGCACCTCCTAGTGGGGCTGCCTAAATCCAGTGCTGATTCTACTGTTGGTCTACCAGGCGAACCCGGTAATGTTAATAAGCCATTTGTTTAGTTATTTGGGGCATTGAAGAGAGCATGTCACTGTATATTGTGAATTTTATTAGAAAACGCTTATGATGATTCACTATTGAAATTATGTTTCTTTTTATTTTAGTTTTCACAGTGTTTCGTGGTTAATTAGAATAAAGTCAACCCATGCATCAGTAAGAAGTGTGGACTCTTTGTGACCACAGTAGTTACGCCACTCAGAGATGATGGATCAGAGCTTGACCAAGTATAAAAATGTAAGCTTTATGGGAACTATTTTCACAAATTAAATCCCCTTTAGAATTATGATATTATTCACAATCTGGGTCATCTATGACCTTTAAAGATATGAAATAATGGATGAAAGTTCAGCACACAGTCTATGGGTCAGAGTCAGGGTACCACAGATTATTAAATATATACACATAAGCTTCCATTCAATACTGAGAAGTAAAATAAGACATATTTTAAACTTTTAGTGAAATAAAACTAGAATGTAAAACTATTTACAGCATTCAATAGAACACATAGTTGTTAAATATATTCATTATGTCGCTTGTGCATAAGTTGTTGATAAATACACTGCTGGAGTTTTATTCCAAGGCATCAAGTCTATTTTAAATAAATAAATAAATAAATGAATAATGAGTGGAATTTAATAAAGGATCCAGTTTAGAATAGAATACTTTATTTTGAACATGTTTCTATAAAAATAAATATGCATATTTTAATAGCAAAATGCACACAAATAAGCACAAAATAAATATTGAAGTACTGTAATATAAAGAGATAAATTGAAAAACAATATAAAAAAAGAAAAACAGACTGCAAATTAATTTTTATCTTTGAAAAGGAGTGTGAGGAAGTAAAAACTTGCATATCCCCCCTCTTTTCAATCAATATCTAAATATGTTTTATATTTTTTCATAATCTAAAAAGATGTGTGTACCAAGCCTTTTTTTATAAAATCCCTGTAATTAAGTTTGATCAAAAGTTTCTATCATGACATAAAAACCAGGCCAGAATATTTAAGTGCTTCATCACAGTGCCTGCAAACTACAAAAAAGGAGAAAAAACTAGGGGAAATCTCCTGTAAGCTGAAATATACATAAAGATGCTCCATAGTCAAGGTCTTTAACCTCTCAGAGCGACTGGATGGGTCCCTTTTGAAATGGAACCTTGCCTTTCTATGGCAGAGAGGCAGCTGACGAGAATGGAACATGCCCTTCACACAGCACATGTGCAGTGTTCATTGAAAAGACGAATGATAAAAGGCAGTTTTGCTGTTGTATTCACTAATTTAACATGTTTCAGGTCCACTGGATGGAGAAGCAGCCTTCTTATGGTTGCTTTTATCACAGTCACAGCTTAGATGTCTCCCTTTCATGTAGGTTTCATGAAAACGCAGTTTAATGCTGAGGATCTGAGCGTGCATGCATACGGACTGGATTCTAGTCTGACTGGATCGGGAGTCTGTGTGTCAGAGCCACTGGTTCTAAAATCAATGCGGTCGCATTTCTTGTTCAGTTTGCTACTTGTTTCAACTAATATCAGAAGTAAATGAATAGAAGGTATGTCGCCTGATAAATGCTGGGATAGGTTTCAGCCCACCAGTGCCCCTGATTGGTTTAAGCGGTACAGAAAATGAGTGAATAAAACAAGGAAATAGTTTTTTTCTGTCATGTAAATCAAAACTTTAATACCGCACGATATTTAGTTCAGTAAAATTATGATTGTAAATGTTTATGTTATGTATCCCCCCAAACACCTGAAGCATGTGGATCAGTTCATATAATGTATATGTTGGCACGTAAACAGAAATGTTGGCATGAAACATATTACTGCTGTCAGGGTCAATGTTACTACAATACACATTTTTGGCTCAGAAATGTTGACAGTGTACGTATTTTTGTTGCGCAGAAACGTTTATTGGAGACGTTCCTCTCTGGTGACTTGGTAGGCCAAAAGACACTTTCCCAGGGCTGAAACTTGGAGAGGTGAATGCAGCACAACATACTGTACCCTGTGTGAGCACCACAGGTATGCTCATTTAGACATGAGTATGTGTCGGTGATCTTACAGTTGCTTGGCAATAAGATGATAAACAGCCTAAGTAATAAGAAGCAGAATCCCCCGTTGAGACGGCTCGGCTCCGATCGGCATGCGGTGGGAACGCCAGACTTGGGTTGACCCGCTAATTTACTGATGACTTTGGGCGGTAGAGTCCACAACATGACATCTTGCCAGTCGCTTCTCATAAACCCCTTTCCCACTGGCCAAAAAACCCATTTAAACACGGGTGCAATCGGCTTTTGGTGACGGCATTGACTTTTGGACCACATGTGGCATCTGGGTGGCACCTCTGGCTGAGTTGCGATGAGGCAAAACACCTGAGGGCCAGATCATAACCACATTGGTTTGGCCATACCTTCAAAATTGGAGGGACATTACCCTCTGGCACAGTTCCGTAATCTTAGCACTTGGCCCAGATGATACAGTTTTCTTTTGGGCCACACTG
>JAVQJG010173109.1:0-14281 GCA_036024015.1 Craterocephalus amniculus
GGGGGAGACCCGATGGAGGAGGAAATGTCCGCTTTTTCATCAGAACAGGTCAGTCAAGCAAAATACTTACTTCAAAGCTGCTGTATGACGATGATAATGCTGCATAGAGCCGCTTTAAGCTTAATTTAAAATATATACTTCTTGGTGCATCTGTATTACTGAGCCGCCCTCCTGACAATGTACATAATGTACAGAGGAATAAAATAATTGTTTTACACTTGTGTTGTTTTCTTTAAAAACTTTAATTTGCATAATTATTTACAATAGATGGTTAGCAGTACTTAGAAGAGGCAAAATATTCTAAATCACATTGATAAAGCAGGGGAGTAAAATTATGCAATGATTAAAAAAAACTGTTGAAACAATTTAAAAAAAGGAAAAAAAGTTTTAAAACGAAAATTTAATGAATTTATTGATAAACCTGGAAATTAAATATTCAGCTTAAAGTAATCTTACAAACACAAACTGTAGAATGCTGTAATATTGTCCAGCAATGAAACACTAATTAATACATTCATTTTCACTATCCTGCATGCTATCTGAAGATCTTATAAAATAATGCTGACAAAGGAACAGTAAACAACAGAAACATGGTCAAGAGCGGAAAATAGTTTCCAATCAAATTAGGCATATAATATATATTTATATATGTATATTTCTGTACAAATACTGAATATTTGGCATTATATTTATCCTCATTATTGATATATTTAACAATTTCAAAATAGTTAAGCTAAACACAAACCCTTATATGCTATCAAGTTTTTTCTCGTCACTTCCCAAACCCTTAAGAGACCTTTTAGTTTTTTTCTAGCCACAACACAAACACTTCTCCACCAAAGGCAAACAAACAGTGTGACTGCTCTCTCTCTCCTCATAAAACAAAGAAAAAAAGCTCTGCTTCTTCTTTTTCAAAACAGTTATACGAAAGCAAACACTGAAATATAGGAAAATCTGGATACAAGATTAAAAAAGAAAAAAGTATGTCCAGAGTTGGATCAAACACAAGCTGTGACATGAGGCCGAACAATTCACATTTAATAAGCCCGTTCCACAGACGGCCACTCGGGTTACAAGGAAAGAAAAAGACAAACAAAAAATCAACTCATATGTGACACAGGACAAAATTTAACAAGTAGAACTCAATGCTGTAAAAGAAGGCTTAACCTGACACAACAAACATCCCTCGTAATCAGAAGATCTGTATGTTTAAAAGTCATCCTTAATGATTAAATTAGGATTATTGCTTGAAGGGCAGACAAACTCTCACATGGAAATTCATATGAACATACAATTAAACGTGTAGCTCATACTGTAACAACAGGCTCCAACGTCATGAAAAGAATGAATTTATGAGAAGAGAGAGCAAACAATAGAAAGACATCTTTGCAGTGCAACTGTATCGGAAACAGGGAGACAAACTTTCCATGAAATTTGAAACGTGTCTCACGAACATCCTTAAGATCAACGGACAAAACTCAAGTGATGCTCGAGGATTTGCCATGACACCGCTGTTGTATCTGTGTGCGTTTGATGCTTTTTGTGTGTGCGGATTGTCCTAATCAACAACAGAAAAGAAAACAAACCCAAAATAATAAAAAAAAAATTATGACAGGTACAAGGAGAGAAGTTGGTTGATTCAGCACCTATACAGACCTCTGGGAGGCTTATCTTCAGGGTAAGTATTAAATGATGCAAAATACGGTGCTGCAAATAGTAGAAAAGTCATCCTAGCAAAGGAACTCTTAACATCACATCCATGTTAATCATATTATAGTTTCCCCTCATACATTTTTTTTTTCATAAATCAGCACAAAGTAAATCCAGTCGCATGAGTTGCAGTCTAATGACAGTAAAAGCACGTGTTTTTGCTTCTGAAGGTGTTCAGCGTGATGAACATGGTGCTTTACAGTGTTCTCTTGGGGGGGAAAAAAAGGTGATCTACACTGGGGCCTGCAACCTCTGCTGCCCCGGAGAAGTACTGCTGCATAGTACACAGGCATGACAAAGTGTTTCCTGTGGAGCTCACAACCACTCCGACTAAACCAAGTCCGCTAAAACACTTCACCGTGAGGTAAATAGCTGTAGGCAAGCCCGTCTATCTTTGTAATAAAACACTATTGCACTTTTTGGCTGGTCAAGTTTAGTCAGTCTCCAGATTCTGTTTACATGTAGATGCCAAAATGGCAAAAACATCAGGAGAATACAATGTCACGACTTTTTTAAAAATATATCATATGAGTAGCTGAGATGTCTTGTTATCTATTGTGAATCATAGCATAGCGACTTTATGTTCTGAACCTAATTTAATTTTTAAAAAAAGAATAGCAGTACCAGGAAATACTTATTTTATATCCTCGTGACTGTATTGTGCTGAAGTTTATTACAGTAGGACATTTGAATCAGTCAAATATAAAGTAAATTCACTTTAAACATTTCAGTCCGACTCAGCCCAGTTTCCAGCCCTTAATGAAGATACAAACTTGCACTCGAAAAGGTGTTGCAGTCCGTTCACATATACCTCGACCCCAAACATTCACTCAGTCCTATAAGAATCAAACCGTAAGGCACCTGAGGATTTATCATGTACATAGTTGCCAAACTCCTAAGCCCCTCATAGCATGGTGAGTAAAATGGTAGACATAAAGGAAGTAAAGTCAGACTCAGCGGTGGTAAAATGAAAATGGTACCATGATGATTTAACAGCCCTGCATGATACCACGAACAACACATTGTGGAACTGATTGTGTATGTAAAGTTTCTGTTCCTATACAGTTGTTTCTCACTTCCAGTGCCCCGTGATTCTTGAGGACATGTTTTAGTCACTTTACTGTTACTTCACTAACACTGTTGCTTTTAAGGTGGTATAATAATAAGTAGGAGTGGACATTTATGGGTTTTATATACCAGCCTTTTCACATTTAACAGTTCTTTAGTGGATTTAGTCAAGTGAGTGGTAAAGTAAAGTCGATTCTATTTGTAAGTCCCAAAAGTTGAGACTTAAAGGTACAAAAAGCTCAGTTTGATTGAATGTATTTTATCATTTTTGGAAAGCCTGGACTTTTAATTATAAAAACCAGATCAACAGCAGGACACATGATGGAGTCACAGTTTGCAGTCTGTGGGAAGTACACCGGATCCGACTTGGACTTCAGTCAGGTGGAAGAGCAGTTTGATTGCTAAAGTAGTCACCATCTATAGTCATAAAGACAAGCTGTTAGTCCCACTGAGAATAAATGTTAAGGGCAAAACTGTGGGAGGAACCAGTGAAATAAATGAGGATTTTTTTTTATATCAAAGCCAACGGAAAATTCCCTCCAGCCACAAGATGAAGAAAAATGCTGACGATAAAAGATGAGCCCCGGGAAAATAAAAACGGACCAAAGGAAGCCAGCAAACCTATTTGACAGCAATATGAGAGTCGCCACCGTAACTGAATAACTGAAGAACTGAAGAACTGAATGGGTTCACTGAAGCTCTTACCCCTATTTTTCAAACTTAAACTGAAAGGTGAATGGTGTTAAGAGTTTAATGAACTGTCATCTGTAACAAGGAAGATTTCTTCCTCCATAAGAGTAAAAAAAAACTGAAAAAGACTGTAAAACTACTACAAAGGGTCACTTTTTACAACCAACTCCAAATAATCCTGGTACAATGAGGATTTCACATGATTAAAAAATGAAACTACAGCAATAGCTTGAAAATCAATTTATCAGCCCCTTGGCTTGAAGCCTTAATAACCTGAAATTATTTTAAATGTGTTTCCTGCTTAAGGAGGAGAATTAAATCAAATCAGTCACATCCTGTTGGATCCGTCCTCTCTGGAATACAAAACATTAATACTGGAGAAAAAGCTGTAAGCCCTTGCCATATTATCAGTCTCTGTAAGTATTTAATGCACTTGAATTTTCAATCCAATTATTCTTCATGGCCCTTTAGTGTAAAGCTGGGCATGTGGCCCATAGATTGATGAGATAAATCAATTGACTTGAATTACATTTAAAGAAGGAAGATGACAGAGGAAGATAGAATGCAGGTCATTTCACATTATGCCCATATACTGACAGGGTTTTAATTTTCTTTGTTACACTTATTCAGCGAATTTGATGTAGTGTAGGTGCTCAACTTTAATTTGAAGATATTCACATCCAAAATAAAATGAAGGAGTTTTGAAATTACACCTTTTTAATATAATTCAATTTTAAACTAGAAAAGTGAGCCTTAGGGAGTTATTTAAACAAATGTGGGCTATTGTTTTGTCCATGTGTAGCAGTTTGCATTTGGAAACATGATTTTATGATTCTTTGGACAGATGATACTAAAATAAACCCTTACCAAGACAACAGGAATAAAAAATTAAGCATACAGCATCATCACTGAAAGGTTATGGGAGTTATGCTGGGTCATTAGTGTTGACTGAAGGCACGGCCGAAGATTAATCTTGGATTAATTCTGAAGCGACAAGGGATTCAGCCAAAAGCAACTAAATCGATCTGATGATGCTTCACAGTACAGTTAAGCAGCAACTCAAAATAAACAGCATGGGCAACAAAAAGGTTTTAGGAGGATAAGAAAAGTCATCTGACCTCAGTCAAGCTGTCTTACTTGCTGAAACCAAAACTAAAGACAGGGAGACAGACAGCTGAAGACATTTGCAGTGCAGTACCTAAATGTGTCTGAACGGGCCAACAATTATTATGCTGGGTTTGGACTATCTCGTTATATAAGCTCTTGGAGCCTGTGTAATACTACTTCATTTCAACTCTGGAGCTTACATGTACTAAAATAAGATAAATATATTCTATTCTGTGAATGTTAAATCTCGCAATCCTGCACTCTTTGTGAAAAATAGTTTTAAAGAACTGACAGACTTGAAATCAATAAAAATACATATTTTCCACTATGAAATTTGTGCCCCTTTTTCATCTTGAAACCAGTCCAATTGAATAGAAATTATGATTTAAGACCATTAAAAGCTAAACAACATGAAAAGATTTGGACCCCTGTTCTTTTTAGCTGAAATTTCAGCAACTGCCTGTTTTTGTTTTACTCATCTATTCATTTTTTTGCATCAGTGGCATCTCTACATTCATGAGTGGTTTTGGTTAAGGCCATTTGGTATGATAAGGGTCTACGATTAGCACGCTGTTTAAAAAGTAAAAATAGTCCAGCCTCAGTGAGAGTAACACAAATCCCATTAAAACCCTTCACCATGTTTCACTGCCTCACAAACAACACGGACTGCCCTCCTCTACCCAACGCATCGCAGCAAAACGGGAAACATTAAATACACTGCAACGTAATTCTATCAGTATCAACATTTATGTTAATAAGCTGGGCTTGGATTGACAAATGAGGATGTATGGGTAGGGAACAGAAAATAGAAAGAGGTACTATAATGTACTTTCAGCTGGGCGCGTGCCCTTGGCTCCATGTGGACATTTTAGATTTAACTTTAAAGGTTGGTGGAATGTCGTAGCTGTAATCTCTCCTGTCCATAAACAAATATGTCTGAACTAGCTTCATTTCAGAGAGAAAGTGAACCCATAAAACTTCCTCATTTAAATCACTGAGGGCAAGAGCATTGCAGAGATTATCGTTTCTAAAGTCACAATCTACCACAAGTCATTGGGGAGACAGCGGGCACCATATTAATAAATCTCTGTTTAAAAAGTCCTTGAGTGTGTGTGTGTGTGCGTGCACACAGGACTGGGTATAGGACAACAGTTTTAGAGTAAAAAGCAGCACCATTTACTATAGTAACTGAATATTGTTAAAGTGTCATTTGCACCTGTCTTTCCTAGACTACATGAGCAGATCAGAAGAAGAACTGAAGGTCAGATGCTGTGTGTGATGGAAAATGTTAGCCAAGAAACACTTTCCTATTCACCAGGAAAAAAAAGATTTCCGTCAGATCAAGCAGCAGGCTCTTAAACTTGAAATATTAAAAGTATCCTGTGATGTTGGTCATGTGATAGCTCCTGTGATAGATCACAAAATTTGATTCCGGAGTGGCATTAATGCCAGAAGAAGAAACGAGAACAAAATGAAACAAGGTGCAATTTCTATTACCTATAGAGCTATATGAAATTCTGTAGTAAATTATCCATATCTGTCCTTGCAATTCAACTGCAACAATATCACATGAGCTTCATAATCTACATTTCCCTTGGAAATACAAACATGAATATTATAAGGTGCAAAAATGCATTGTTTGAAACAGCCACCTCTTCCAGGCTGTGCAAAACTCTCGCTTGTTAATAATTCATATTTGTTCTGCAGTGGAAATGCATCCAGCAGCACATACATTACAGAGTTTTTAAAAAATGTGACGTCTTTAGACGGGATGGCCATGGTGCAGGGGGTGAAAATGAACAAATGTGGAGATGATGACGTTGAACTTTTGGCCAACTTTTTTTCAAAATCCAAATCAGCAACACTGGTCAGGAGCTGCAGCATGCTTAGTTAGAGATGGAGAGAGTAATATATGTGAAGTCTCCTGACTCCATCTGCTCTGACGTCAAACATGGCAGGAAGTTTAGGGGGAAAAAAGTCTGTATTGCCTCTAAAAACAATCCAATGTTTTTTTTCGGAGCTTGCCGAGAAACAGCAAATATGCATCCGCTGCCTCTTCCTGCACAGGAGATGCTTTAGCCGCACACCACTGTTGCTGCTGAGAGACAAGCTGTGTTTCCCTTTGTATGTGACTAGTGTATCAATATCCTTTTACACAATGGTGCAATGGAACAATTTAGAGAGCAAAGTAAAGGTTAATTAACAGCTCTGAAAGATTTCTAGATTCATTTGATCAGGTTAAATGAATGCATGTTTTGGGGTATGTTCGCTCATTGCCAGCTTGAGGCAGAAAGCCTCAAAGCTACACTAAGCAAATGACCTCCAGGCGGCCGAGGCACGCAATTAAAAACGCACAAATCAACTCTGCTTTAACTACACCTAGACTTAGAATGACCTCAGGCTTATTTTGCCACAGAATACCAGTTTTGGAGATATTTTGGCTTTCAATGATCCTTCATTAACTCTTTCTGATGTTTATAAACCTGACTCAAATGACTTGTAAATGCTGGCATTTAAACATTCATCTCTAATGTAACTGAAACTGATTAAAGGGATGCAGTTTCATGTAAAATCTTTGCTTAGTGTAGCTTGAGCAGGGCCAGCCTTGGAAATGGTAACAAGTAGAAAAATGGATGAGCAGTGACAGCTGTTGGCAGAGGAGGAGGGCGGGTATGACGCCACGACCCGTGTCGGATGGAGACGCACAATTGGAGCAGAGGATGAAGGAATGGACCTCAAAGCCGAGTCTGGGCTTCAGGGATGTAAATCTCGATGCTGTCGGCCCTCTCTGTGGCTGAGTTCTGTCTGAAAGAAGCTGCTCGTTTGGCAGCCATGAGGCGTCTGCGGGCTTCCTGTCGTTGGCGGTCCTGAAGGTCCAGAGAGCGCTCTCTTGTCACACCGCCACGTCCCTTGGCTGGTCTCTTTGGCAGAGGTGGTGGCCACTTCAGCTCCTTGGAACATAATGGACAGTGATTAAAGCCCTAAAAATAAAAATAGGCTCATGAAAATTGAATCTTTAGAGCTTTTTATTTTTTTTTTCATTTTCTCTTTTTAACACTCAAAATTAATCTATGCCTAGACATGTTATCCTACACTTCTACATTATTTGGTCATCTGTAAACTTGTAAATGTGGTGCATTGAGGCAGAGTTTCCAAGAATAAATACTAAGTTTAACAGAGTTAAGGAGTGCTTACCTGCACAGGCACTCACAAGATGCTATAACAAGGAGCAAAACAGCTGTAGAGACTCCTACACTGAAGTGAATAGAGTCCAGATAGATGATGAAAGTCTTCAATGACTTTGCAGACAGTTAATAATGCTAAGAGTATGTCAAACAGCGAGTTAACTAGCTTGGTTACTTTATGTCACGTATCATGTTTGATACTCCTCATGTGGAAACTTCAGAAGGTGGAATTACTCTGCCATGACGTATCACTGCTTGTTTCACATGTGCTTTCTTTGTTAGACACAACATACGCAAAAACAGCTTTAATAGAATAAGTTGAATGGAGAAAACAGGGTCACACACATTATTTTTGTTTGGGTTTTGTGTATTATTTCATAATGGAAAACACTGTTGATTATTCTTTCAGATAAAAACTGGATTATGTTGGTCTACAATAGGGGCCATCCAGGTCCGGTTATTCTAAAGGTCTGAATCAGAGACGCTTCATTCAAAACAAGAACTGGAGAAACCTTTATTCAAACTATAAAGAGTTATAAGGAAAGGATTGTAAAACATAAACAGCAAATAAAAACACAACTTAGCAAATTCATGACAGACTAAAAAACCTAAACCGTTTACTCTTACAGTGCTGCGATCTGAGGGATTTCTTTTGCTTTGGGGGACATTTTGCTGATGTGTGTGTGCAAATCAATACAAACTTGCTCTGAGAAATCATTTTTATCCTCTGGTAACATCTTTATCCTTCCTATAGTAGTCTCTTCCAGGATGACGATGTCCCCCGTCAATACAAAGGGTCGCCAAATTATTTGTGCAAGCCATATTCTTTCCCTAATCCAACAACTCTGAGAGTTCCACTAATATTATCAAGAAATGAAAGAAAAGACTTGAAGAATCAATACTAAGTTGTACTCTAACTGTTCTGTCAGCCCAACGTCCAACGTCTCATTTACTCACTCTATACGTGCTTTCATTTGTCACTCGGGTGTATTATGTCCATTAATGCAACAAGATTTTCGTGTGAAGACAGTGACGAATGTGCGAGTGCAGGGCGAGCATCTCTGATTGTTGCTGCTGTTGGTTTAAATAGCGGGGCCATGCACGGAGCATCTGTGCCGCTGCTCGTGCTCGGCTTCATGGAGCTCTCAATGTGCCTGTTAACTGCTGGAGGTAAATGACTGCTTACAGCTCCAACTGTAGCGAGAAGATAATTATCCAAGTACCCTGAAGGATGGGGGCTATTTCTAACAACACCATAACCATCTAAAATGTACGTCTTACAACTGAAAGTGCCATTCTGAGAAACGTTAGCTGTATAAAGCGCACTTCATCTGGATGGTTTAATGACTTAAGTGTTTCACATCTTTGATTTTTCTGACAATTTATGTTTATACTTTGCCATCTAATAATAATATAATCACAATTTAAGCGCACCATGTATTGAGAAACGCACTGAAATCAACCATTTAACAATAAAGACTGTCAAATGAAAGCATATTTATGTAGATTTAATTACCAGACAAGTATCTGATTTTTTTTAAATGTTTTGTTAAACTTTAATTAAAGTCATGTTAATGCTATTTATCTCATCTAAGCTTCGTAAGCAATTTGGTTGGATTATTTGTTATGAATATTTGCAACAGTGGACAGAGAATCACACATCACTGTTGGACAAATTCAGAAATAATAATTAAAAAAAACTCTTATTGAGCTTTGCTTGCTTATATTTTGGGATAAACCAAGCAAGCCTGTGTGAAGAAACAATAAATTTAATCCATGGATACAGCTGATAGTTTAAATGGGAAAACAAGTTTTTCTTAAGAGGATGCTGCCAGCATTCGAAGCAAAACAGCTGCTTCCTCCCTGTTTATACTTTGTAACCTCCCGCTGGTCCCGAGTCTAAAAGAGAACACTAATGTTGTTGGAGTAGTTTCCTCTCAAGCTGGGTGACTTCATCTGGAGCGCATTAAGACTAATTATTAAAAGTGTGCGGAGCCCAATTATACCTTCTTCTCAGGGCTCTCCACCACCTGCCACTGGTTGCTCTTGATCTGCTGCAGCTCATCAAACTTGGCAGTGACATCATCAATGGAAAGCTGCAAAAGGTCCCAGAATCCAGCCAGGTCCTGAGATGTGGGTCTGGGCATGGCGCTGGGGTCCTGCAGAGGCAACGGGTCACAAATTACAATTTACACCTGCTGCTCACAGATCACAGCTACTTCTTTATCTAAAAGTAACACTTCTGACCACTGTGTGGCAGCAACGCGCTGACAATGGATCACAACCTCACAGGACAATTGCTTTTAGCCAGAAAAGTTCTAAAGTCTAGACACACTTTCCCATGGAAATGTGCTTCCAGACTGAAGCGTAGTGTATGAACAAACCTTTTAGGGAAACTTCACATAAAATTATGAGGAAAGAACTTGAAAACATGAGCAAATACAGCAATAGAAAGATAAAAAAAACAATATTACATATGCATTGTAAGAATCCAAAGTTTACTTGGATTTTAAATATTAGATTTCAGATTTAATCTTTTCAATGTATCTTTTCAATGTATTGAATTACCTAACAGGCTGCAAATTTGGAAATTTATAAATAAATAAACTGCGTTGTTTCTAATTGCTTTTTCTTACAGTGTCTTTCTGGACTTTTTTACAGCAAAATTGATCCACTGGATGTTGCAGCGATTGCTCACATGTGCAGACAATACAAAATGAGTTGATAGAACCATTTCCTGTGTCATTTCTTCTAACCTAATCACAAATAAACACACTGCACCTGGCTTTTGCTCCATTTTGTGTTCCACAAATAAAGTCTTAATTTGAACAGCCATATTGAAGCAATGACCAGACCACCTGAAGAACATAGAACAGAATATGGGGACAGATGGCTCAACATGATTTAGAAGAAATTAGGCTTTGCTGTCATGGAGTTTTACCCACTAGGACAACTGCAACTAATCCAGAACGCTGCTGCTGCTTGTGTCCTCAAAAAGAACCAAAAAGGAAACATTTTTTCATATTTTGCTGCTGATGTAAGGCATTGAACGCTTTTCATCATAACTATATTTCAGATTTGACACCATATGAGCCAGTGAGACTACTAAGACATTCTGGGTCAAGTTTGATTTCCATGCCAAGATTTATAACTAAACAGTGTTTAGTTGCTCCCAAACAAAAACTACCAGAAAAATCTGAAGTCTGACCCAAACCTTTGTTCTCTGAAATCAGGTCTAAAAACATATTTATTTGTCACTACAGAGTTTATAAAAACCCACCTGTTCTCTGCAGCATTTACACAGTTTCTATTTATAAATCCAAATCTGTACAGTTTCTTTAAAGCTTGAACTTTAAACTTCATCATGCTTGTCTGTTGTCCTTTCTTCATCTTGATTTTGGATTTTCTTTTTAAACCCTTTCTTTGTTTTAATGTACTTGTCTGAAAGGTAAAGCAACTTGAATTGTCTCATACATGAAATTTGATCTATAAATAAATTTGCTCTGCCTGATTCTTTAAAATAATATGTTTTCTCACATATAAATGTAGTATTGACAGTGAGGACAACAAAGACACAAATAGCATCTAGCAGTGATTTGACCTTCTTGTTCATGCATCTGTGACAGTTTAATCTTTGCTTATGACTAGATATTTTCACTTAAGTTTGGTGGGGAGTTCTTTACAACGGTAGATGAAGAATTCCAGGTTTCTGTTCAGAAAGGGGACATGAATATCAAAGGTATTGATAAAACAGTTGGGGAGATTTGTATTAAACACTCAATACAATTTAATAATTAGTTTCAATTTATACATTCTATAATTTATTAGAATTTTTATTTAGATAAGTTAGTATAAAAATACAAGGACTGAAGTTTTTTTGTTGTTTTCTACATTTGTTTTTATTCGTTTTCTCTCTTTGTAATTTTTCTATCCTTAGTGTTTATTTTGCACTTTGCTGTAATGCTTTTAATGTAAAGCACTTAAGGTTGTCTATACAAATAAATCTTCTTGGCCTCCCAGCCTTAAGTTTGTAAAATCTTTGGATCTTTGGAAATTTAAATAACATTTTTTGTGCATCACTGCACATGGCAACTCAAATAGCTGACAAATTAGAGCAGATGTCTCAGTTGGACAGACAGACAGACACATGCACTCACTGCCTCAGACAGCAAACGCAACACAAAGTAAGCATGATCTCAGACAAGCAAAGGTCCATAAAGGCAAACTTCAGATCATTCTCAACGTGCAGTTCCACCTTTATCCGGATGGTGAAACAGACTCCTTCTCTCTTTATGACATATCTGAAAGCTCAGGGCAATCTAAGGCTTGTCACTGCCAATGTTATATTTAATTCATCATCCCATTATCTATAGGGAGAGAGAGGGAGAGCAAGCGTAACCAATATCATCCAGTAGAAAGCAGCACACTCAAGACCCACACAAACACATACAAAAAACAACAAAAGGCAATGAGAGAGCAGATTTGAAGCAAGCACCTCCACAAGGTTCTGCATTTCATCAGTGTTTTAATTAGCCTAATTTAAGAAAGAGTGATTAAGTCCCCATCTCTTTCACCATTTCTCTCCATTTTATCTGCAGAAACATCCCACTTATAGCTACCTTCTTCTGATACATGCTGACTCTGCGCATCGTTAGCATTAGAAAAGGTACTAGTTTCCAGGAGACGTGACATGAGGGCCAAACAGTGAGGCAGTGTGGCAGTCCATTTTTCAAACTCTTGAGTTCCCATTCAACCTGCTGCCTCTGTGCATTAATGGATAGCCTCAACACAGGTGAGGCTTCCTATTGGAATTCCCCTTTCGTTTACTGTGGGGTCAATAGCAGCAGAAACTGTTCCACTATTGATCTCTATGGTCTATTTCTGGAAGGTGCACAAATGCAGCGACAGGCTGAGCACCTTTTCAAAGCTCTGAGAAAGGGAAGATAATCAGCAAGTTTACTCCCAGTGATCTGATTTTTCATACAACATATAAACGACACGCGGATACAGTGTTCTGTTTGACAGTCAGTCGTTACTCACCAGATTCTGCTGGCACAGCCAGTAAAACTGCTGAAACTTTTGAGACATTAGTAGCTGAGCACTTCCAACTGCACTCCGGATTTTTCCTAGGACTGAAGCACACACACACACGGACACACACACAGAAGCAGATTCTGGATTTATCACTGACAGCTTGCCAACATGTTGAGCATCTTTCAGTCATTTACAACAATCCAATCTGCTCATAAAGAGCCTGTCACGACTCAGTATCCTCATAGTCAACATCACAGCTAACACTAAGAGTGTTTACAGAGGCTTCATCAGCACACAGACTGCAAAAGATCATTGAGTGCATGTCATATAAATATTGATGTCATGAAACAGAATTCTAGGCCTCCCTCAGGACACTCACTCTCCTCTGACAGGTCATGCTCCTCTGCCTCTCTCTCCATCTCTTTGCACCATCCCTCCAGCCGCTTGGTCTCATTGTGCAGGAGCTGCATGAACCAGCTGCCATCCCTGCGAAGGGGGGACACTCGACCTGTGTCCGTGCTCTCCAGGCTTGGTTCAACCAGCCAGGGTTCGGGCTGAGGGCTTGAAGGCCCGCTCGAAGGCCGGTAGTCCTCCCTGTAACTGAACAGACCCTGCGTGCGAACCGTCCTGATGGCTCCATACTGCGTTGGCGTGCTGGGTTCAGAGTGCCGGCCAAAGCCCCCTCCAAACTGCAGACCTTTGTCTTCCATGGAAGGAAATCCCTCCAGCTCCATGTCAGCTTGCACTGCAGTAGTCACGCTGTTGGAGCGCTTGAACCTCCCACGCCTAAAAGGAATGATGAAACATCAAAGAACTTTACTCTGAAAAAAGAAAACTAATATGACACTTTGCTTCATCTAGAGCGCATACCGTTTCTTATCCTCCACTTGGATCCCGATGGAATGGAACTGAGGGATGCCTTTACTCTCAACTTCGGAGTCTGTCACACTTTCCACCTGGCAAACAATGGCAACACAACCCTTTCATAAGTTACAAAACAAATGTATGCACCCTGGGTTACGGACACTGATTTGTAACCTTCAAAAGAACAGTTTGACATTTCAAAGTTTCTTACAGTGGCGCCTGAGTTTCTCAGCACTTTGAAAATGTCTGCATTTCTCAACATAATTAACCTAAATTTAGTTGTTCATGGTCAATATTAAGTGTCTAAGAGGCAATAGTATGAGAAACCTTTGCTTCAACTATATGATTTGACCTTCTTGTGCATCAGTGATAAGAATGAAATGTTTCAAGAAACTCTTGATAAGGTCATCTTGGAGGAATCAGATCAATTCCTGAACGGGGCAGCTTTTACTCTTGGATGTTTTCTTTCATACCCATTTCAGTTGGATTGAAGGTGAGAAATAGATATTATCTATCTATCTATCTATCTATCTATCTATCTATCTATCTATCTATCTATCTATCTATCTATCTATCTATCTATCTATCTATCTATCTATCTATCTATCTATCTATCTATCTAT
>JAVQJG010173119.1:0-21907 GCA_036024015.1 Craterocephalus amniculus
GAGGATAGCAGCTTTTGTCTCAGAGATTTAATCAGTGGCTCTGCTCCCACTGCAGAGGGGAGAAGGAGGGGTGGGGGGGAGTGAGGGGTGGCAGGAGAGAGGGAAGGAAGGAGAGATGGAGGCAGAGACTGTTTATGTGTAATGACACAATAACAAAGCCTGCCTGTAAAACACAATCTGCAAACTGTGCTTTTGAAGGGGATTTTCAGCCCTGGATTAGTGTCAGGCAGAGGGAAATGGAAAAGAAGAAGAGAGAAAAAGAGTCAGGTTGATGTGATAGACGGGGGAGGTGATTTTGTGTATGTCTGTAGTGGGGGTAGAGATGTGTGTGTGCGTCCATGTATGTGCAAATTCATGTGTTTTGAAACTGTTGTATTTATTTGGCAAGTCAGCGGGCTGTGTGGGCATCGCTGCATTGTGTTCTCGGTTGTAAGCAAAAGGGGATTAAAGCGCACAAATGTGAGGGAAATATTTGGCTGCAGAATGACCAAATGTTTCTTGTCGGGGCTTATGTTGTCGCTCGGTTGATAATGGCTGGTGTGGTGACTCTTTGAGACGGTTAATGGAAAGCGTGCGAGTTGGTAAATGAACATTTTCTAAAAGCCCGTCCATTTAGTCAAGTTCCAAGTGAAAGGACTCAGATCTTTTACTTTTTTTTTTTCTCCCCCTCATGGAGATGTAAAGGGAAGATTCATTTGTGAAATGCAGATTTGCATGAGCTGTGCTTGTGTGCTCCTCAGTGTCAAAGGGACAAACAAAATAATTAAGACAAGTGACAAATGGCTTATTTATCTCTTTTGTGCTTGAGACTTTCTCCAACCTTTGACACCACAAACACCCCACTTCAGCCACAGCAGAGCCAGTTATGTAAAAAAGTGCCTGTCCTGTGGAGGAACAGCCCTCCTCAGCACTGGTATTTTCCTGGCATCAACATGTAAAGCCCACTTTTCTGTCCGTTATCAGAGTCCTTAAACGTGTCATCCTCCATCCTACCCCATATTCAATCAATAGCGGCTGGGAGCCAGTGAGCATGGCTAAATAGAAATATTGTTCAGGGGAAGTGAGATGTGAAAGGAAAAGTGTCAGGAGGAGTGTGTGTGTATACACGTGCATGTGTGTGCTTGAACATGTGTGGGTGTGACAGTATACATTTGTGTGTATGTGTTTTGTGAGAGTACGGGTGGGTGTGCTTTGCTATTGTAACCCTGCTGATTGGATTGTGTTTGACAGATATGGAGTCTGGAGAGCGGCTGGCCTCCCCTGCGCCCACCCTGTCTGCTGCTCGCACCTCCTCCCCTGCGGCCTCTTCCTCCTCCTCCTCTTCTTCCTCTTCGCCATCGCCTGCTCCCCACTCTAAGAGCAGCCTGGCCCCAAACCCATCAGCACTGGGATCCACCCTCACCACGTCCGGTAAGAAACTTTTTTCTCGTCTGTGTCAATCTTCTCTCTTTAAACAGAAAAAAAAGTGTGCAGAAGAAAACACACATAAAACAAACAGTTTACACGCAAACAAAAAGACTCCAAATGTGGCCACCTTCATGTCTCGATAGTATTCAAACCCCCTCCCCTCGTCATTTCTTTACCATAGAAAAATGAGTTTCCTCCAGTATTAATTATACAGTTATTTTCCAGCCGGTGTGAATGCACCTCCTTCCCAGCTACAAGGATTTTTTTTTCCTGACAGCTTGGGTTTGCAAGTGAAAAGCTGCTGCATTAATGAATCCCAAACAATTAGGGGGCTCTTTTGTGTGAGAAACACACACATGCTTCGCCATGTCTCCTGACAACCTTCAGCTCTCTGGCTCCAGCTGCCTCAGAGTCAGGCTCAGCACGCCACTGTGCATGCATGTGTGTGTGTGTGTGTAAGAGAGAGAGAAAGAGCCTCTGCCTGCATGATTTAACATTTGTTAGCCACTCAGTGTCTAGTCAGCCCTGTCCGGCATCCAGCTTCCTTTCTATGTTTTGGTCAAAGCCATTAGGCAAAGAGTGTGTGTGTGTCTCTGTGTGCTTTTTCAGATGTACCTCGAGTGAGAAAGTGAATCATTTGCCGATTCCTTCTCATCTCTTAATGTCTTGCTATTCTTTCATATGCCTGCCACACACACACACACACGCACACACACGCACACACACACACACACACACGCACACACACACACACACACACACACACACACACACAAACACACACACACACACACACACACACACACACGCACACACAGACACACACACACACAGAAAAAGCCCTCCCCAACTTTTATAAGCAGGCTTGTGCAGCAGATGTGGGGTCAGCGCTACAGGGCCTTACACAAGACCAGACTGAGCTGGGCTGATCTTTTACAGCATTAAAGCCTCATCCTGGATCCTTTTCAATTGTTTAATTTGTAGTCTATTAAAGCTGCAATTATCGGTTGAACAGGATTGTCTTAATGAGATTAATGAGAAAGCTAAAAGATTTGCAGAGGTTTATTTCAATGTAACAAGTAGGCTACCATATGAGCAAAAAGCTTCTCAAAACAGAAGAATTGGGGTTTGTGTGTTTGTACAATTTGATTTGATTTACTTGTTCCTGTGAGACTTTTAAGATGAAATTGCTTCAAACCTTCTAAATCCAGCACAACTAACCACATTATGTATAAACATATGTTAATTTTCAGCTAAGCACAAATATGCTGGTTAATAAACAAAAAAAGCTGAATTTGAAGAAAAATTACATATTCAGTTGTTCATTTGAAAATAGCTCCATCAAAGTGATCAATCCCAAGCTATTTCCCCATATTTTGGTCCATATAGACATTTAAAAAAACCACAGAAGTATAACTCCAAGCAGCCACTCAACTGTATTCATTAGTTTCCAAAACATGTTTCATTCCTATATGCTGTCTGTAGGTGGCAGGGCAAAGGCTTCATTGTGTCTGATTCAGGCAATGAGGCATTTAGGAAGCAGCTGCTGCAGAGCCGAGGGAAAGACAGCAAGCTAATGCAGCCAATTAGAGTCTAATCCAGAGATGAAGTATTGTCTCAGGCAGATAACAGAGCTGCTAAGTGACTCTGCTAATGACAAGGGGGAGGTGAGGACTGCTGCTGGATAATGCTACACACCCAGTCTCACTGGAGCATATGCAAATTAAAACAAAAATGTTGTAAATTAAGTCTGCAGAACACTAAGAGATTATGGTTAGAAGAGGTGTAAAATCAAAAAGAAAAGGTCCAACTTAGTGTAGCCTTATGCCCATCATATGCTGTAAAGCTTTAGCCTCTTAAAATCGGCCAGAACACCATCCACCCCTCCTATCTCCTTCTAAGTATAAATAGGTGAGAACTTTTGTTTTTTATTGCATTTTATCTAACGTGAAAGGTATGAATGGAATATTTGCCCAGAAAACGACTTAAAAATGTGGTAATTTTACAATTTTTGTCCCAAATCTGCTACATTTTGCACTATGGATGAGGACGCTTGATATTTCAGTGTGTGACTGTTTTAGAGCATATCCCATAAAAACTGAATACTCAAGCTTTTTAACATTGGTAGAAATTCTGAGCTAAGATATCAAACTTGCCACCTCACATACAAAAAAATACTTTTGGTTAAAATTTGGTCCTGGGTTTGTCTTAAAGTAAAGAGGAAACAGCGCATGTCTAAGTGAAAAAGCAGAGGAATTTATTGATGGCTGTTGGGAATGAAACTCCATCAAAAGCAGATTTGCATCATGAACAAGAGTTCGGCGGACGAATGAAGTGAACTTACTGAACCCATTAGTACACTGCAAAGAGCCCACAAACTCACATGCAATAACAAAAGCAATACAAGAGTAATAAAATGAACAGTTCCTGCATCATTATGCACTCTTTAAAAATATCAATAATATTTTGCAGAAAGCTGTGCAGAGAAAATAAAAGTAATTACATCAACATGTGCACATTAAGCCCTTTCAGACTTCTTGAGGATTAACAGACATGTTGCAGATTTCAACATAACGCATCAATGAGACCACCTGCAACTTCTCCATATTACCATCCTGCTGAAAGTGTTCACACAAGCACCAAACCACTTAACATTAAATATTACAATTTATTAATGTGTACTAGCATGTCCTGGGGAGGGAGATTGTGGCAGTATGGTGTATAAATGGCCTCCAAGTAGGATTGGTGGTCATACAACAGCGATGTCATCTATGAAGATTCAACTAGTTCCATTCAAGGACAACGGCGATGAAGTTCAGAAAAGAAAAAGTGACAAAGTATTAGTCCTTATATCTTTCTATGTTACTGCCGGGACAGAATCACAACACAAATGTTTCTAACAAGCAGCTGTATTTCCCGATCTCTCCGTTAAAGAGTTGCAGCAGCAAAATTAGGTCTAATTTACATATGTTCCTGCATGTAAGGGATGGATAAACAAGTCAATATCTGGTTCACTACTCAGAACTTACATGTCCTTTGTCACTTTACCTTTACACAGAATAACGACCTTCTTGAACAATATTTATCTTTCTGCTTGTAAGAAATAAGACCTGAAAAAGCATCTCAAACTTTTTTTTAGAACCATAAAATTGATGTTAATATTTCTCATGTGGAATTTGTCAGTCATCTAATTATAATCAATCACAAACATACTGAAAATTTACTCCACAAGTTAATTGTGTTTCATTTTTGTTTTAGCCTCGAACCCTAAACCCTGCTTCCAGGCATATCAGCAGCTCTGAAAGAATAAAGTACGTCTTCATCGTGTGCATATTTGTATGTACATGATAAAGATGCATTTTAGTTACATTTCCTGTTGTGATGATTATTAGTAGTTCATTTAAGTCTGGAAAATTTTGAAATGGCCGAAGCATGTGATATTTGGATTTTGCATTTTAACCACAGCTCCTTTTACAATATCCTTACAGCGTCTTTAATTTCTAATTGTTGTTAATTGTTCTGGGTTGATGAATCCAGCCTCCTGTTTCCAGCCTGAGAAGAATGATTTTGAAGCATATGTTGGATATATACACAAGTACGTTACACACTCCCGTTAGCTGCCTTGTCTTTCTCCATCTGTAGATCCTTTGTCTTCACATCTTAATATTTCAATCACAATTCACAGCTTGCAGCACAAAACTCCTTTACTAACCGGGTAAAATCGCCCTCTTAGCATGTAACACAAGCTCAGTAATCATCCCTCAGAGTGCTAACAGACACAGCACTGTACAATCAACTGAAATTTGTAGGAATGGAAAACACTGGCAAGGCCCAGACCCCTGAGATCATGTCTGTTTTATTGGGGGATAAATGTTGCCAGTGACATTGTGGAGGGGAGAAAATGGAGCATTGCCCGCCTGGCTCTAATTGGCAGTATTAGCATCATCATTGCAGAATGCCTGTCCCTCCCACTTTGCCTCCATCTTCTGTAATTTGATTGGCTGAGCCAGCATTCCAGTGCAATTTATGAGCTACCTCAAGGAAATTTTTCTTGCTCTCTTTCTAGGGCCTAACGAGCATGTGTGCAATTGTGTATGTGTGAGTGTGTGCCCCATGCTTGCTCCACTGAGCTGCCGAAACGCAGAAGCTGAGAGCAGTGGAAGATTTGATTGAAATAAGATCACAGCTGATCAAATAGAGTTTAATAACAGATATTGTTGATGAATTTCCTACTTCAGATATGCACAGCTTGCAGGTTTTACATGCAGAAAATGTGAAAAAGAAAGTGTGGAAGATTTGCAAAGGAGAGGTCCAAGGTTGTTTTGTTATTATTTTAGAGTAATCCTTGTGTTCATCTTTTGTGAAAGTCATCCCGCAGCTGTGATATCAGCGATGAGCCTTCACCTCAACTTCAATGTTCTCTTTTTCAATATTACTCTATCAACAAATGTTGTTTGGGAATATATTTTGTCAAATGTATACAGCTGTCATTTCTGCCTTTTTCTCTTTGATGTTACTGAACTATTATTCCATAAATTTGACAGGATTTTCTCCTGGATATCTTTCACTGAAATTGCTGAGAAATCCATGTTAACATGCCGGCAGGGATTAACCAGAAAAGAACATGTACCAGGCATGGCAACTTTAACTGGGGGACAGGATTTAGTAAAGGATCAATTCCAGCAAAAAAACATGAATTAAAAAACACTTTTTATCTCCTAATTTATGGAGATTCTGATAGTTTCCAAGCCTTGTATTTAAAATATTTATCATCGTATGTCCAGAAACATTTGAAAGTTTCGAAATATCCGATTTGAGACAAACAACTTTTATTCGGAGATGCAGGGAACAGCAACAAGCATAAACCACTCCATCCTCGTTATTCAAGAAGATTCTGACAGATTTTCAGCTGTACATTTAGGAGATGGCTACAAGATGGCCCACACTCCTCACCAGTAAACTGTTATGGGATTTGTTTCTACTCAGTAATTATCAGTAATTAATATCAGTAAGTATACAAGCACTTGTACAAAAATTGTGTTACTGGTGCATCCTTATTTTTAAGAAACATCACAATCATCACAAAATTAAATGTATCCTGAAAGTGGACTATTTTTAGTGTCAGCTGGATGTCTTTAGGGAAGCTCCTCTGTTCTGCTCAGAGCTACCATGGAATTCAAATGCTGAGTCTAATGCTACAGGTGGATCCTAATAATACTAATAGTGTTAACGTCTCTGTGATGATCAGTGTTCTGCTGCCGATGCACTCTTGGTGGTTAGACTTTGAAGTGCTGATCCTGGAGATGCTGCTGTTATAAAGAGCTGTGCAGGTAAACCCATGAGAGTTTATCTCCCAATCATGAATGTAATAATCCCAGCCTCATGAATAGACCTGTTTTACAGTATCTAAAGTCAGCCTCATTTTTTTTTTTTGTTTGTTTCTGTTTTTATTTAAATACTGCCCTCTCAAACAAGCAAGAAAGAACAAACTGCTTCAGTGATGCAATCAGACACTTTTTAAAGCTATTATGCAGTAAGATCAGTTTCTGGCAAGGTGATGCACGCACAGCACACACCTCTGTAAGGTGAGCAACAGACAGGAAGGGAGGGTTTAAAGCAGTACAGCCCATCAGCAGACAGAATGGCGCAGGCACACCTACTTCTATCCCTCCCCCACAAAACCAACAAATACTCTGTCACACATGCTGTCAAAAAAAAAGAGAAAAAGTGAGAAGCTTTGTGGGTCATCATTTTCTTGTCCAGCCATCTTTAATCCCTACTCAGCTTTGGGAGGGGTGGCTGACCTCAGAGTGAGGGCCTCCCCGGGGTACTCTTACTCCATGAGCAAGTGCCTAATTGGTGCCCTGAAGCCACTCGGTCCTCCTACTTACAGATTCTTGTCTGGTTTCAGTTGGTTTCTAATTTAAGACAAATAGCATGAATAAACACTTAATCATGGTCAGTATATAATAGTCTAAATCTGTTAAGAACTGCAGAATAAATAAAAATGATTTGTAAAACATTCAAACACCTTTACTTGGCTTCCAATAATAATGCAAATACTACCATTCATTCTTTTAACACACGTTAGACATTTTGAAAGAATGCATTTTACACGTGCAGCATGTAGGATTTAGAGACTTCTAGCGATGAAGCTTCAGATGTCGATCACCAGAATACTAAATGCCTCAATCTTCACATGAAAGCAATGCAACCATTGTAACAAGCTGTGGAAAATAAAAAAAACTACAATGCATGCAATTTTACATGTAAAGTATCATAAAACAAAGACTTTAAAGGCTTTCATGTCCAAGTGTTGCCTATGGGAAACATTGGATGATTTTGGAAAACTCATTAAAATGAATGCAGCCATGTTGGTTACATAACGGTTCACTTTTGGCTTTAAGATCCACTCCTTTGCTTTTTTTTTTTTTTTACCTTAAAACGCTACTCTCCGGGCTCATTAGAAAGCACAGTGACATTTACTGATTGCATTTAGAGCCGTCAGTGCCCAACAGCATTCAGCAGCTGAGAAGCAGAACCAGCAATTTTGAAAGCACACTGTGAGGAGAGAAGCCTTAGAAGACATTATCAGAGGAAGAGAGGAAATGAAAGAGATTCAGAGCAAGACATAAGACAATAGTCAATACTGTTTTTTTTCTGTCTGGAGAGGGTTCACAGTACAGGTAGGATGAAAGATGGATGTTGAATCAGTGGTCGATAGGAGCTGCAATTTCCATGTTGCTTCAGAGCATTACTGGTTTAAAAAAGTTTCCATTATTCAGTTATCAAATAACTTGTATTAAACTATAAAAAATAAAGGTTTACTTGCGGTGTGAAGTATTTAATCCAGAAAGAAGCAAAATTTATTTTATGGAGCAAAATGTCAAAGCTGTTTCCTTTGAAAAAGTCAGCAAAACACGGTTTCAGAATTGCTTCCTGAGAATCATGTGACAGATTAAAGCATTTTTACTGGTTTCCTATTTTCTTCTATCCTTTTCAAGTATTCATAGGGACACATTTTAGAAATGTGTCAGGCCAAAACATTTGTGTGCCTGAGTGCTATACGGTGGAATGGAGTAGTTCTGTGTTGTGTTTGGTTAATGATGCAGAAACATTTCAGTCCAGAAACATAAAGCTCTCAATCTCTGATTGGTGGAAATGACTTGGTTCATCACATTTGCAATATGAAAATACTGCTATTCTGCAACTATTTTGCCAACAGTCATGACAAAAATGCTCAATAAAACTTTGAGTGGAAAAGCTAGTGCTTTAGGAATTGCTGGTTCTTTACAAAGCAGTTGCTTTAAGTAAAAGCTTATTGTTTTTGAGGTCTGTGACTTAATCTTAACTGCACTTTATGACGACCAGCAGAATAAAGATATTTGTAATAAAGTGAATAAACCGATCTTAAACAGAGCTGGGTGACACAAATTAGGGAATGACTAAGAGTAAGAAATGAAAGATTTTGCCTTAGCAGGACATAATTAACTGAAAAATAACTCTAAATGCTGTGAAATTATACCATTATGGACAAGTCGCATCAAAGTCTAAATCCCTTTCAAATATTGAAATGAAACTACAAAGTGTTCTTAGCTGGTCTACTTATCTTAGACTCTGCAAACAATTTTCTTTTTTCTACTTGTAAGCCTTATTTATTTATTTTTGATCATTTGAAGATAATTCAGTTCGTCGCTGACTTCAAAACCATCTCGAAGTGTGACAGATGTTTTTTGGTGTGACGACTGTTCAGGTGACTCAGCATCTACCCATTAAAGGATTAAATTTAAATCTCCTCCTCCACAGATTAAAGCCTTACACCATCTTGTCTGTTCCTGTACGTGGCCTAACCTGCCCCAGTTTGGTTTATTTCATGATGCATCTGATCTGATGTTGGTCCAATCACTCCAATCCAATCAAAGAATAAGTTGGCCAGCCTTATTATAGTCAACCTACAAACAGATATAACAACATGACACATAGTGATTTGTGTTGTGCAATTTATGAAAACAATTTATGAATAAAAATAAAGTTATTTGATCTCCAAATGAAATTATAAATTTAAAAATTAAATTTGAAAATATAATTTTAAAAAAGATTTTAAAAAAGAAGAATGTGTGCAATTATCATAATGACAGTTATTATTATCAATTATTACTGCAAAAAGTACTGCTTAGTGTAAGTGTTGTTATTTTCTTCATTGCAACTGCAATAGAGAAGCACTCTTTTAGTCTAATTGGATAAGTATAGGTTCTGTATTTAACAGAAAATATTGTGTATTATTATTGTGATAATAGCCTTATTACAACAAGGTAAGTATCACAATAATTACATTGCATTGTTGGTGTTTTTAACTGGTTTACAGTGTTAAAATGATACTGTAAGCCTGCTGAGAACTCAAATAAAATTCTTCTGATTATAAGAAAGAAGTCTGTAGCCTCTCGACCATTATAAAGGGCTTAAAAAATATCAATATTCATATCAAATTGATCATTTTTCTTACTCTAAGGGGTCCTTTGCAAAGCATTAAATTGATTTACTTACGTTTCAGGGATTTAAGGTATATGGAAGTTAGAAACACATTGTGTAATTATCCCAGAAGAAATTAAACTTTTCTCTTTCTCTACTTTATATGAACTCCTCAAATTTGATTGGTTCAAAACTTTTATAGAAATCTACTCGAACATTTTAATTTATTTGTTTATTTCTTAATCAGATTCTAGTTGTGGTTAACAGGCACAGAATCCAGGTTTAAAGTTTCAGCAAAAAAGCTCGCAATGATAATTGCAGTTGTAGCTACTATGTTGTCTTCTAAGAAAATATTGTGATGATATTGCCCGGTTTAGTTTAAAAAAATTTAAATAAAATAAAAACAACACAAAACATCTATTAGAAACAGTAATTAAATCAGGTCTTTAAACAATATGTGTGTGGCTCTGTTTAAGTGGGGAAAGACTGTGGTTAAGGCATGATGCACACCCATGAACCAAGCTGTCCACCTCACCACAGAAAGAATACAAGTCACGAGTTGCTGTGTCAGAGAAAATGAAGCAGGAGAAATTTCAGGTAAAGGGGAGTGGAGGGTGAGTCAATGAGAACACACAGGGGAGGAATGAGGGAAGATGGGAGGCTGTAACTAGTTACCTACAGAGGATTAACCTGTCTGCTTCCAGCCTTTCCTGTCTACCTCAAACACTTTACGATGTACTTCGGTTACTATGGTGACTACACTCTTTACCTTTAACCTTTGTTGTTTTCACGTTATCTTTGTGTCTCCCCATGAACTTTAAAGTCACATCACTGTATCTTTCACCTGCCTCTAGCTGTGTGATGCAGATTCAGCAAAAGCAGTTCCTGGTTTGGCAGCTGTGCTGTATTGTCTACCTGTTCAGGTAAGCAGAACTGCTTCTACGCTACGCTACATTTGTATCTGCATTTCCTGACTCCTTCACTCTAAACACTATTATTAAAAGACAGGGAAGGGCATCCCCTTCCTTTAATCTTTGGATTTAAATTTGATTGACGCTTTGAGACCTCATACCACAAGCACACACACACACACATGGAGCGCGCATTTCACAACGCACGCTCTCAACCTCAGATGTAGCCGCAAGGCAAGCAGATACTAGTTTGTGTGAGAAACCACAGCCAGACGCACACATAGATACACAGACAAACACTCCTATTTAAAGACAAGAGAGGGTATGTGACGTTCCCACCATGTCGCTGTATGACAACACACAATAGGACAGGAAATAACACCCAGACTACACACACCTTCATCCTGCATTTTGTCTGAACAAACACCTGACTGAGAATAGCAAGATTAATGGTCGAATGGTTTTCTCAACAACAAATGTCTGACAATGGCCCAACCAAGCATGAAAACAGACTCATCTAGGCAACTTGAACAGTTTCTCATCTGACGGAAATTTGAATTACAGTTAAAAATTCTTGATGAAATGACAAATGCATACTTTGTAAAATGGAAACTTGTCATCGTTTGACAGTTCTATTGACAGACTGCCTTGTGTTACCAAACGTTATCACAAACAGCGTTATGATGGTCTGATTGACCTAACTGTTAAGACTTGGTTCCATTTCGTATGCTATGAGGTTTTAAAGCTGCGTAGATTCCTGTATAAAACTTTTCGCCTGATTGTACATTGTTCTGAAAACTCAACTAAACACATCTGTTTAATAGATATTTCTTTAAAAGATTTCACACTGAAATGAAACTATAAAGTGTTCAGATACATTTCCCGTGGCCTACCATGATCTGTAGCTTTACAGAGCTCCTCTGTGTGCTAATGGGAGCAGCTAAAGCTGCACAGTGGCGATTGACAGCAAACCACCCATGAACTTCATGACTGATGTTGGATCAACTAAAGAGGCTGCTGATGATCCATGAAAGTCGGGCTTATCAGGATGTGTATTACTCACATCTGATTGTGAGTTTCTTGTTGTTTTTTGCTGAAGAACATCTTTACACATTATAAAGTATGTAAAGGAAGACACCAGATCGGCATATGGTGCATACCATGCATTCAAATCTTTACATAAGAATTCAAATGAATATACACTTTCAGGGGGAAAAAAAACAAGATGTTGCATGATTAGAGTAAAAAGACGCTCACTATTTTGCTGACAAAAAGTGGCATTAAAGTAAACTAATGTTGTATCCCTACAAAAATCAAAATTATTGTCATCCAAATTACTACTTAAGCTAATACATGTGAGGAATTGTATTTCACTATTGATAATCAGCAACACTTCTTAGCTGTTTTCTATTAATCTTTAAATGGTTGTGTACGTTTGTCTACATTAATCTACATAAAGTACTACTTAAGACTTTGGATACATCTACAACGTTTAACTGGTACAGGAAAGTGAGTTATACATCAGTGTACAGCTCTGTGATACAATGGGAAGTGAACCTGGCCCCCAAAACCCCGTAAACAACAGTCTGCAACAAACAATAAAATTAAATGAAAAGATTTTTTTGGCCCAATGTTAATAAAACTGTGGTAGACTGTTTCAGCTTTAGATGTGACACACATCAGAGCCACATACCTCTTAACAAACCACAAGATTATTTTTCAAAACAACATTCATCTTTTCCTGTCATGTTCTTGTTGTTAAGGAGGATGACATAAACTAGTCATTAATGTGCACACTATGAACCATTATGTGGATCATTTTCTGTCTCCTGTGTTGGTAGTTACAACTTTATACAATTACATAATTTTGTACTTTATCTTTTGTTGTTTGTTGGTTGTTTTTGTATGTTGTTCCAGCAGATAACCAGATGTGTTTCCCCTCACCAGGGACATGAGGTGTAGCAGCCAATCTTTTAACCAGGCAAGATTATAACAGTTGGTGATCAAGGTGGGCCAATTGGGAGATTTACACACTACAACAAGCTCAGCCTTTGTTCTGTCTGTTCTTCTGTTGTACAAATCAAGTTGTGCCATCAAAAGCATAAACATTGAGGGCTTCTTTTAAAACACTTATACAGAGTCCAACAGTAACAGAAAAAAATGTCAGACTGAATTTGGTGCAAACTCTTTTAAACTTTTATAAGAGATCTCATTTGTATTTTTTTAGTAACCCATGGCTTCCCCCTTTCGTTTATACTTTATGGCACAGTAAAGTAACAAACACAGAGCTATTTACAATCTTTCTTTTAGTTTTTGTCATCATTATAATGTTCCAAATTTCTTTGATAATTGCAAAGACATGAAAGGATTGCATTACAATTAATCAAAATGGCTGAAATGCTCATCCAAAATAAAGGAATTTTCAACCTCAACATTTAACAGGAAACAGAATTTAAAGTACAGTAATGCTAATTACAAGACCAAAACAAACGTCTGAGTAAATATGAAGGCCTTTCTCCTCTTCCCCATAATGGTTTCATTTACTGCTTGAAACCCCTGCTGCCCACATCTGTGTAATACTCTCAGTAAAAGATCCTCCAGAAGACTAGACATTGCACTTGACAAATAACAGTCGCGTTTTCATTACATACAGGCAGGAGAACTATTCATGAAATTTGTCATAACTTGTTGGGTTTTTTAGAGTTTGTTTTTAACAAGTCTGTACATCCCCTCGTTCTCTATTATTTTGAGCTGATGTTTTGTCCCGTTACAACAAGCAGCCAACTCATCTGCCAGTAAAAAAACAGAACATCACGTGAGCAATATTACAAGCAACCAGACCTTTGACAAATTATCCCCAGTTTAACAAACCTGCCAAGTTAAGCAAAGAAAAAAATAACAGGAGTCAAACAGGCGAGCTGACAACAAAACAGTCAGCCAAGTCGTCAATCAGACATGCAAATTGTAAATTTGCCAACAAACCAACCAAACAGCCAACTGAAGATGATGTGACCACACCAAGAGGCCACACCTTGGGGATTGGCACTGTGGCCTTTGACAATATCCACCACTTGATATTTGTCATTGCACTGCCTCGGTGTACTTTACAGTCAAACGATGAAGATTAATGGCATGCAGACCTGAATGAGATTATGTCTTTGTTTATCCCATAAATAGGCCAAGTAAAGCCCAGCCCAAACAGTAGATCAGTCACTGTGCAGTGTGGGCCTACCTGTCAGGGAGCTCTTTAACCTACCGCCCAAACCATGCCTGTGCTCAGCATGTTGACATCTCTCTTTGTTCTCCTAGTAGAATAGATACACAGAGAATAAACTTGAAGAGTTAATGTATTGCAAACATCTTAAACCCAACCGTATGAACGTATAATCTGGGTTTGGAATTCAATTTAGTCAGATTTTATAGGACAAAACACAAAAGGAATGACAATCAGAGCTCCAAACCTGCATCTGTGGCTGTTTAAAATGTGGTGCAGCAATGTTTGAAATCCCAAAAATCGATCTGATAAAAGTGCAGACGACCAAACCCGAAGACATTCAGTTACCAAATATTCTCCCCTTCGATGCCGAAACACTCATCCTTTAGTTGTTTGTGTTAATCCACACACTCTCAGATCATACTGTAATCAATTTATCACAGTCATGTAATGAGACAGCGTTCTGCTTGAAGAGTTTAGGTGCAGGCATGATTGCCAGGCTCAGACAGGGAAAATAAACATATCCTGTGTGATCTCTCTTGCCTGGTTGCTGACAACATGCTGCATTTCACAGAATCAAATAGTTCTGCCTGTGGAACCCAGTGAAGCATGAGATACAGTCTTTTGATGAGTGCAGATGATTTGCTGTCCTCCTGCTCTGTCAGTGACTTAGGTGAGGTATGTGAGCACAGTTGCTGTTTAGACGAGCAGTGTGTCTGTGGTTATGTTTATAGTCATGTTTTAGGGAAGTTAAAAGCTTTGGGAGGTCTGGTCATGACAATCAAAGAATAAGCTTTATTTATTTATTTTTTTAACTAGATAATGTTGTTTTACTGGCTGCATGTGGAGATGAACTTGTGATTCTACATTTAGTGTAAATGTACCGGCAGCAAACTTGGCATGGAAATAAATTATTGTGATGATACAGTACCTCCTCATATGCAGAAAAAACTGATGCATAAAAAATCATGTACATTTATGTTTTAGAGATGTAAAATCATTTTTAAAAGCTATGAAAACAGTCATTAAATTTATATACCAGTTTATACTCACGCATCGTCTGCATCAGGTTGGCTGTCGCCGTAGGAAGCTCTGTGCAGGTCCGCAGAGGCTCAACACACACCTCTTCATACCTGACATGCAGCCAGCTACGAGAACACAGCCACACAGAAACACAGAAGTGTGATTAGTCAGATTGTGATTGCTTCTTTCCAGATGTTTGATTCTGCAACTACTTTGCTGCTGATTTGCTCCACAAAAATCCACAAAGCCAAACGGGACTCAGGTAAAATGACCAGGCTGAGCTTTGCAGCTCTGTCTATAAGCACCCAATAGAGACTGATCACAGCATGTCATTTGTAGCAAACTTGCTTGTTTAACGACTGAAAAGAACTCTGAAAAAGCCCAACTGATACCTGGAAATCTGGAAAATGAGCTGCTATACAACACTCATTGCCTCTGTGTCAGCTACATGGCCCCGAGTTGATCCAGACGCCATGCGAGTATAGACCGGCCTTTAGTCTATTCAGGGTCGCGGGGAAGCCTGTCCCAGTGATTAGCAGAGGAGAAACAGAGCAAGCCCCGGACAGGTCGGCAGTCTCTCGCATGGCCAACAAAGAGAGAGAAACAATCATTAATATTTATCCTTACTCCTTGGGTTAATTTAGAGTGATGAGTTAACCTAGTTACCTAGCTGTGAATTAATTACACTGAATCACATTTCACAATATAAACACCTAGCTTGCAGTCTACCAAAAGCTACATGTTGAACCTGAAATAGCAGCCTTAACAAAATAATATCTGGCGTTGAAACGCTTCTTCAAGCTGTGTTTTAGTGAGATATAGGATTTCTGCTCCGTCTTGCGATGATTGTTACATCTTTGTTTTTACCGGCTTGGTCTAAAATCAGACATTATGTAGATGCAGACATAAACATAAATACCTATACGCCGCATCCAACACAGCTAAATGCTAAAAGACGTACCGATGCGGCAGCCATCTTGGTATTGCCCTGCTCGCCCATTTATTACATTATGCATATCAGGAGCAAGATGGCTCAACTGGTTTAATTATTACAAATCATTAAACTGTCAATTTATTATTTCAAGATTATTGAATAATGGGTCAAATATAATATATTTATATATTTAAATCCCTGTGAATGAATTTATAATGTTAGCTCTTTGTATTCTTTATTCAAACAAACATTCAATTTACCCAAATAGTATGATGTTAAAAAGGGTGAAGTTTATAATCTTTTTGGCTGAAAATCGCCTGGAAGACTGATAAATTAGTAAATTAGGAGTGATAAGTAACATTCCTTAACATTCCTCAACACTGGCCCTGTAACAAGATGGTCTCCCTGTCAGCATGTCTCTCACCCCCTCATGCAGTGTCTACCTATGTCTGTGCATGTAACAACATCTTTTCTATTTGAGGCTTGTCATTTAGGGTTGTACAGTGAATTCTTATGTCATTTCACTGTATCACCTGTAACCTTTTATATCCTTTCAGTTAATGTTGTCTTCAGTGTTTACTGTCATATTTAATTAAATAAATATGTTTGGGGCTCTTGGTGATCTGTCACTTGTCTCACTTTATTTTAAGAAAGAAAAATGTACGAGTATGTCCTTGAACTAATTGCTGTTTGTTTCACAGCTGAATAGCACAGCTAGGTGGGAGTTATCGCACATAAAAGCCTTTGTTATGGGGTTTTACTGTGTGTTACTCCTTAAGATACTAACTACTCATATCATTCTGTGCAAATGCTGCATTGAACATTTAGTTTAGATGCATTGTGGATAACAGTTCAAATTAAACGTTAATCGAGAAGACTTAAACTATCACCGGAGATGTTCTACCATGGTTCCTGCTGCTCTGTGTGATGTTCCAGATGAGAGGTGGTGATTTGTTAGTAAAGCCACCACAGTCCCACCAGATCATTGCTGCCACAGGTTGGGTCATGTCTGTCTAACTGGGTGGGAAGCAGTGGTGAAGTGAGGCTGCATGGGAATACATCTCCCCTTGGGTTGTAAAGAACATTTTGGACTACTCAACTTCCCAGTAATGTTAGCTGCTTAAAGAAACTGTGGAGCAGGTCTTGAAAGAGCAGTATTTACAAAAATGGTGATATCAGGGGCATGACATCATTTGATCTTTATGTTGAAATAAAATCAGAATATAAAATTAAAAACATATCTGTTGCTTTTAACCTTTGTTATAGTCCAAAAGCACACATGCCATATTATTTGGTGTCTTATAATTCACCCTTGAAGTGAATGGTTGTTTGGCCCTCTGTGTTGTCCCTAGACTACTGACCTGTCCTCTACCATGCTTTCCTGATAGCAGCAGAGAAAAGCTCCAGTTCTGTAACCCTATATTGGAATGAGCATGGGAAATGAAAGAATGGATAGACTCAGCTCATATCCCATGTAAAAAAAAAGAAAAACTATTAGCATTGAGCAACAAGTTAATTCCACCAATCAGCATCAAATTAGCATGTATCAAATTATTGATCCAAACTCAAAAAGGAAATACACTGCACAACAGCTAAAATGGGAATTATAGATTTTTCCAGCTTCAGATTTCAGTTGATGGAGTGATATTTACTGCTGGAACTTCTACTTAATGTAGGGTTTTTTTTTTAATCACAGAAATATACTGTACATAAAGGACAGTGAAAAACTTCACCTATGCTGGCCTTTGTTGCCCTTTCTCCCTTTACATTGCACCAAATCCACCGATACACCAGTGATCCCTTTATGCATTCTCCATGAGTGGAGGTGTGCAGCTACGAGTGCATGCAGTCTAACTGCCACTCCTGAGACCACTGAACGAGGAAGTCTGAGCCTGTCAATTACCCCCAGGAGTCAGTAAATCTAAGTATATCGGATGCAGCGGACATACACATGCAAACGCCCATCTGGCAGAGAAGCTGTGGCATCATGGATATGTATGACACATGCATACACACAATTGCACAGCCAGACAGCTGTGATTTCCCCAGGTAGCTGCTCTAAGCCTGGAGAGAGGATTTGACAGAGACCTCGTTTAACACAGATGTCAAAATGAGAGCAGTGCAGCACAGTGGGTGGGGGATAAAGTTGATTTTTGACAGAGATATTTGTCTAGTATTGCTTTGATTGACAAGGAGACAAGCTCTCTGTTTAACCCTCAATGTCTCACAGAGCATTTCCTGAATGATCAAGTGGTGGTACAACTCAATTTAAGCGGCAGTTCACATTCAAGAGGTTTTCTGGGGTCAAAAAGGATTCTGCATTTGAATTGATCAGTTTTTGGTGAGTTGCCATCTTGACAGGATGGAGTACAAAGTAGGAGTTTTACATTGTTGAGGCAGTGTGGCTGAGAGGATTCCAATGAATTCATCCCTTTGGTTGAAGGGAAACCGTGTAACTTTTGGCCTTAACCTGTAACAGTTTCCATCCGTGTAGTGGCTTCCTCCCACTGTCCAAAGACATGCATGTGAGATTGATTAGCCAGATAAAATTGTCTCTAGGAGTGAGCGTGTGGTTGTCTGTCTCCCTGTGTGGTCCTACAATGGGTGTACCCCAACACTCATCTGATAATAGCTGGGATATTCTCCGGTCCACCCACAACCCTGAATTGGATTAAGCGGTCAAACTCAAGCTATACCTTTGTTTTACCAAAAGTTGAGATATGAGAAAGCATTTAAGAACAAACAGAAGATTTAAGTGATGTCAGTGTAACCAAACCAGACTTTTCAAGTACAAGTTATTGTTTGAATTCGCACTAAAAAATAAAAGCTCTTAAGCTGACAAGATTTTGGATGTGGTATTGGAGAGTTCATGTGTATGTACCTACAGTACCATTCAAATGTTTGAGAACTTTCCAATTAAATCCAGTGGGATAGTGTGTCCATATTTTTGACTGGAACTGAATGTTTACTTACTGGCCACTTTATGCTGGTACCAGGGTAGAACGTCTTTTGCCATCAGGACTGTATTAACTCTTCATAGCAGAAATTCACAAGATGTTGGAAATATTCCTCAAAGATTTCTTTCCCTATTGACATGATAGTGTCATGATTTCCCATGTCAAAGGACTGCAGCTGTTCCAAGTATTATCCCCTTAATGCCTGAATTTATTTACAAATATATAAAACATGATAAATGACAAAAAGAAAAAGACTACAATAAAATAAATACATTTAGAATGAATTAACATTAAAATTAACACAGCTTACGAATAAAGACCCATAATACATAATAATGTGAAAATGAAAACATAAAGAAGAGTGAATGAAAGCAAATAATCAAATTAGCAAAATAAAAAGAAATAAAATAAACAAAGGCAAAAAAATGGATTGTCAAAAATTGTAACAAGGTTAACAGCTAAGAGGAGCATAACACCTGAGTGCACGTGTTGATTTTCACTGAGGATGCTGCAGAGACTACAAAAGTGGGCAAAACTCAAGGACAACTCAGAGACAAAAAGAGATGGGACTTACCAGTTTTGTGGGAATAATGTCAGCAGCAGGTTTAAAATGATAAATGAGCCTTTTTACTGTGTGATTAGCAAATTACCAGCATCCTTGTATGTTTATCAGATCAATGGTTTTCCCTTGAGAGATAAGAACACACAAGGGTTAGCACACCAATGGAAAATGGGAAAAGATTTAATCAGGTCGTTTAGCAGGTATAACTGTATTTCAGAAAACTTCAATTACAACATTTCTAGTATAAAAATTGCAAAAGATGCAAAGTGTAAAACTCTACTGTGATCTGAAAATAAAATATGTAATTTCTATTTGATTTAAAAGAGAAAGGAACCTTCTGGCTTGTTATCAGTTAAAAAGTTGGGGAGTTTAGGGTACATTATCTCAGAGCACACTTGCTAATACTAGACTATCACAGGAAGGCTTATTTGATTTTCTTTGCAAACCTTTACATGTATAAGAGATATGCAACTTTACTTCCACTACTGCCTGAAAGATTTGTCTTTGCAACTTTGTTAAATAGGCAGACGCTGCCTTGGGGAAACTTTTTGACTTGTTGCCTACATGGCCTGAAGCAATATGAGGAACTCCACCTTAATGAACTCTGACTGTCTGGAGCATGGGACGCATGAGAAATGTCGAAAAAGAAAAGCAAACTTGCAGATGTAATCTCCTCCCCTGAACCCACCGGCTGCTTTTTGGCTACACTTGTAAACATACAACGTGTGGAGGAGAGTAACTCAACCCCTCAGGAGGGGAAGACAACCAGACAATGATTGGCAGCAGCTTAACAAAGCACCTGTCTGACAAAGACAGATAGACAAAGCACACACAAACATGCAAACAAACAGCAGAACCTGTCCCATTCTCTGCCTCCACAAATGAGGCAGAAAGATAAGAAATCTTTAACTCACTGCTGCTCTTCCAAATTGGTGCGAGAGGAGGGGAGGCAAGAGACCAGCATAACTGGTGCAAAATGAGTATGGGACATTATGCAGAGGCAAACAGTAAGCGATGCTGGAGCAGAAGATGTGGTGACATCAGACTTAAAGCCTAGAGATGGGGCTTGTTACCAGGATGCTCTATTAGGTTCGCCTCCTGCCCTCTTCCTCATTCTCCTTTGTCCTCCTCACCTCTCCCAGCAGACCTAAATTGGCTTGGAGAACTCCACCTGACTCCCCTCCCAACCTGCACCACTCATGTATATGCATCTCAAATCCCCTCTAGACACGGGCAGATAGGCAGGCCAGGCACAACACTATGTTCACCTAACAAAAGCAATTTGTTACGATGGGCCGTTTGGGTCAAGTACCCATACGTGTTCCTTCTCAATTGTTTTAATCAGGCAAAGGGAGCAGGGAGGAAAGGGCTCGGAGGTACCTAAAGGCACCTTTCCCCCTGGCCATTATCCTCTGGCGGGTGAATGGAGGATGTGGCTGTTAGGAGGATGGACATGACAGCCCATCAGTTAGACAAGTCAATTAAAGTAGCCTTGAACTTTTTTAAGGGTGAAATATGTATATACACAGACATATGTTTGCAGGGAAATGATGGAACAAGTTTGATACCAGACTTGTCGAGGTGAACGCCAAGAGGGAAAATGCATATTGCATGGAGAGCTGACATTTGTTCTTGGAGGTAAGTCTAACTGCACCAGAATAATACTCACAGCGGAGAAGAGTTTATACAGTTGTTAAGGGACCATTAGAGGTATTTTATCCTCTATTATTAAATACAGTAAGTGATTATTATCCCATTAATGGAACATATACATGCACAAATTGGATAAAAACAGATGCTGTTGTTGATCAAACCTAATTGCCCAGGTTTAGATTGACTCCACTCTACCTGTTAGAGTAAGGTACAGTGTGTACTAAAATTGCTCTGAGTCGACATGCAATTAGTTATGAAACTTAATTGCCACCTTTTCCTGTTACTCGTCAGTGACTGTAATTTCATTGTACTATTTATCTGGGCTATCCTTGCAACCTGTGTTTGTTCTGTACATAAATTTGCTATACATATGAACTTGCCTTGCCTTATATGTATTCATTTTCTATGTGCAGAGGAGAAAAATGTACATTTTAATGTCATGTTAAATTTTGTTTAATTTTTAATTTGAAAAGCTTATGGTTACAGTTCAAAGTAACATGTTTTTAGAAAAGAGGGTGTGCCACCAAAACAGTTCTGCCACCATTAGCATAGACTGATAATGGCCGGGTTTCCCAGATAAGAATGTTCTTAAGATTTACGAACGATCTAAAGAAGATCTTACCAAAGAAGGAGCGCAAAGTTATGACTGTTTCCCAGAAGCCTTCTTAGTGGCGTTCTTTAGGTCCTTCTTAGGAACGCGCTCTAAGATCTTCTTAACAGAAGCAATCGAGATCAGGCGCATCGATTAACAACCGGTGATTCAGCCCAGACGGCAGC
>JAVQJG010173152.1:0-15188 GCA_036024015.1 Craterocephalus amniculus
TTTTTTTTTTTTTTTACAGGCTCGTAAAAAAAAACTACTGCGGATACAACGAGACAGCATCGTTTAACCCACCCTCCTCCTCCTCCTCCTGCTCTACATCTCTTCATCACCTGGGGTCACCTTCACTTCTTTCCTTTAATTTAGTTTTCACCTGAAATTTCAAACCTTTGCTTGTCACCGCTTCTCCCACGACCTCCCTCACTATGGCATCTTTCTGTTTACTCAGGTCCAAACTTTTTCTTTTCCTTTCTCTAATCAGGAGATTGCCGTTTTTCCACTTTCGACACACGCCAGGTAACAGTGAATGATCCCCTCTGGATCTTTTTAAACCTGTCATCTGTTCCCCTCTTATTCTTCTTCCTTCTTCTCTTCCTCTCCTTCTGTGAGGGATTAACACCTTTTCCCTGCGGAGATGAAAGGAAGCAGGAGCAGAGCTGAATCGGCTGTTCCCTCAGCTGTGAGGGGTCAGACGGTGCGCCACATATGTGCACACGAACACGCAAGTGTGCACCCAGCGTGAGGTTTGATGTTACAGGCGTCCCTGTAAAATCTTCAAAGAGCTGCTGTTGCAGCGCCCCAGGCTGAGCCAATTACCGCTGCCCTATTTGATAAGTAATCAGCTTCTGAGTGATTGAGGAATAAAGTCATCATAACTCATGTGATGGGTTTAAATGTAATCTGAATCTTGAGAACAAGAGTTTACCTCAGCAAACTGGTGGATTTTACATCTGTTAATTCTTCTCCATATTTGCAGTGTTTTTGTCTGCTGGGCCTGTGGTCCAAAAGCCAAAAGGGGATGGTAAATATATGATTTTTATTTTATTTTTATTTTTATCCATATGCACATATGAGTGTTTGCTTATGAAAAGCACAGAGTAGCAGTAAGACAAAGATAAAGTTATTAAAAATGGAGTTTATTTAAGTACTTTTGATGAGAGACGGCTGTTAAAATGGATCAGTGCACCGCACCTTGCTTTGATATTGCATCAACACTGAACCTTGTGATTAATATCTAATGTTAAAGCAGCAGGAATTAATGATAAATGACCTTGAAATAAAAGGTATCTGTCAGTCCTTCAAATTATCATTAGTTTCTTTGAAATGTACTGGAAAATCCTTGAATTTAATGCCTTGGTGAGTATGGAAGCCTTTCAATCTGCAATGCCATCTTGTATTTGTCCTCCCCCCAGCGGGGGAAAGTATCCAGGAGAGGGCAGCTGCTGCAGCGTTGCACAGGAGGCTGATCCGCAACCGCAGGAACATCAGCTGGTACAAACAGCATTCTGACTTCTGGGCCTGGTACAAGTACTTTACTGACAACGGCAACCAGGAGGCAGTGAGTGAATAGTGAAGCGCATACTTTGTTTTTCAAGTTCTTGAGAGTTGGTGAAAAAACTTAAATGGTTTGTTCACTGTTTAAATATGTTTTGGACTGGCCTAAAGAAAAGCAAAAATTTTCAGGATGAATAGAATTTCATGTGAACATTATCTCTACAAAAGTAAAACAGCAGCGGTTCAGGCCAGGTCTCCAAAATTGCCATTTTGGCTCAGTTTTAGGATCCTGACCAACAGTTTGGAAAGGCAGAGTCAGTTTCTTAATCTCACTCTTTCTTTTCAGCTAAAAATCTACAAATATGCAAAGGCAAAAGTACTATAATAGCCATTCAGTTTTTAGTTCAAAGCAGCAATTGCCATATTTTCAAAGTCCCTCTGAAATCAAATGTTTTAATAATAAATAATAATGAAATGTTGACTTTTTCTTGCTTTCTCCATGATGAGGTTTTATTGGGGTGAAATTATGCAGATAAATCTGTACTTTAGTAGCACTGTGTTTATGTTTCACCATCCGTCTGTATTTTTGACACAACATCATTTTCTTGTCTGCTCGTCTTGAAAAACTGTAACAGAAGCTATGTTGCAGTGAAGGGCTTTCAAGCAAAATTGCTGTTATTGAAAAAAAAGTGCACAAACAAAAATACACGGATAGATTTGGTGACTGTGGGACTGGCCAATGTAATGCACTACTTTCATTCTTGTCACCGAATGGATTTTTGCGAGCAGCAACTTAGGTGTCTCTGATGTTCTGCTACTTAAGTTTAGAGCCAATGAATTTGAGCTAATGCTGTCCAACATGAAGACGGAGTAATTTAACAGTCTACAGCCAGTGTTTGATGCTGGAATAAACCCACCAATAAATCCCCCATCTCCCTCCAGGTTCAGGAGATGGATCGGATCTACCTGGCTTATCTCCAGAACAAGAACCGCGCTGAAGGACGTCGCTCCTACAAGGAGTACTTGCGCCATCTTGGGGAAATCTACAAGTCCTGTGCTGAGTCCAACGACCCCAACTGTGTTGCCTCCTACACTGCCAGACCCAAACCTAAACCAGAGGCCCCCAAACCTGCACCGATAAAAACATGTGACCCCACCAAAGATCCCCAGTGCCTTTATCTGGCTTTGATCCAGGGCAAGAGCCCCTACATGCCCCTGGTACTCCCAGCCCCAGCACCAGTCAAGGCCCCTGCCCCTCTGTACGTCCGCTCTGCAGTTCCTGCCAAGGACCCACACTCTGGATATTATTACTACGCTCCATCTGCAGTGCCTTTCCTTTCCAAGGTATGCTGCAAGTTTGCATTTGTTTAGGCTGATGTGATGTGGAGAAACCAGCTAAAGCTTAGCAACTGTTTTTTAATTTCAGTTTTATTTCAAACTTCATGACATCCACTCTAATACAATAAACTTGTGTTTGTCCTCCTGCAGGAGCAGAGGGCCGAGCTGCTGCGAATCTGTTCTCCTGAGGATGTGGAATGCCTGCAGTACCATCTCAAAGCTGCCTACGGGTACCGTCCCTCTGCTGGGCCCCTCCCCTCATACGCCCACCTGGGCTGTGACCCCAAGAACGACCCCACTTGCAAACCCAAACTGGTGCAAAAGGCTCCTTCTGGTCTTTTCCTTCAGTATCCCAACTGTGATCCACTCCGCGACCCCTACTGTGCCTATGCTGCCTCTCTCGTGGTAAGCCTTCATTAAATTCACCATGTTGTCACTTTCAATTTTTTTTTCTTTGCAATGTCCTCATTATCCTGACTAACTGTGATCTGTTCCCTCAGGCTCCCCGTGCTCCCAACTCTCCAGCTCCTGGTGGCCCTGGATCCTGCAATCCTCTTTATGAAGATAACTGCAACCCCCTGACAGCCACCAGATTCGCTTCCCCTCCAGAAGCTTTGAGAAATGAAGACGGAGATGAGGCCGCTTCTCTTCGTGCAGCGCCTCCTCCCGCTGAGCAGAACGACCCTTATGCAATGTTTAGGGAGGCATACGCGAATGCTAACAGGGTAACAGATCCTTATGCCATGTACCGCCAGGCGCCAGCCCCGGCTTCTCCGCCAGCTTCCGATCCATACGCAATGCTGCGCCAGTTTATCGCCCAAGCTCAGGACAATGATCCATATGCTCCTCGCATGGATGCCGCTCCAGAGTCTAACCCCAATGATCCTTACTCTGCTTTCCGTGATGCGGCGGCCGCCATGCATCGCCGGGGCCCTCCCACATCCAGGCAGCCTTTTTCCATTCCCAACTTTGAGGAGCCGCCTCAGGAGGATCGCCACCCTTTGGGACCCCCCGGTAAAACCAAGGAGGGCTATGACTGCTTCATTGGTTATGACCAGGAATGTTTCCCTTTGAGGCCCAGCGAGCCTCGTTCTGGAGGTCACCGCCGCGCCCCCTACCCTGCCGAGGCCTACGAGCCCCACCTGAATACCGATGGTACCCGTAGAGGAGTCCTGGAGCCTTCCAACCCACATTGTGACCCTGAATACGACCCTGATTGCCGCCTGCGCCGCTACGAGCCAGAACATGCCCATGCAGAGGCCCAACCCACGCATCACGCTGAGGACGACCACAACCAGGGATCCCATGACGGTGCGGCACAGGATCAGGAGCAGTACGAGGCAGAGCCCTACCAGAGTGGCCAGGAGGAGCCTCAAATGTCTTATCAGCCTCCTTCGCAGGGTATGCCCAGCCTCCAGGACATCCTCAGGCGTTATGGAGACCACTTCCCTGAGCAGGATGATCACAGAGCTTATGCAGGTGACTACCGCAAAAAGTAATCATGCTAAAGCACAAGCATACAGTTGGACATCAATACACGGTCCCATGCGTTCTTTTAGCTCAGTCTTTGAACGCCTCATGCAACAAGAAACCGGTTCTAACTGGTCCGGAAGCGGGACACAGGTGAAGTCTATGGACCTAATGAGCGAGAATAAACGTGTACATTTAAACATAGCCTCCTGCTGAAGGAGCATGCTCAAAAAACACTGCTAAAAAATCTTCGGCTTTCAATGACCTCCTATGCCTAGTTGCTTCAGATGTTTATGTTGCATTTCTTTTCTGCTTTCCTGGTCGAGCATACTTCAACGCAAACAAACGTGTAATGACGTCTTAATCCTCAGCTTGCCTCTGTATCTCTGCATTTACCTTTTTAAAAAAATTTGTTTGATGCTTTTGGTCAGTGATGGTGTTTTTTCCACATGTGGAATGTTCTAATAAAAAAAAAAAACTCCAGAAAATGTTAAGTGCATCTATAACTTTTTTTTTTGTAAATTATACTATTGTAACTGTACATTGGATAAACCTGCAGGGCAGTTTAGAGTATGAGTTATTCCCTGACTAACATGTAGAAACACTACATTATTCCTCTGCATAATGAAACACAGTCATTAAATCTAATCTATCAACTCTATTCCAAATTGTTCCCTCTCCCTCATGTTTTTTCTCTCCTTTTTGTCTAGCTTGTAGTTTTAATGGCTATGTTTTAGAATTTGACGTACGTAATAAAGGTACACAAACAAAAATTTGTCATGAAATGATAATTTAATGGGGCTAGTTATTTTACAAGTCAAATAAATACTTCAATAAATCCGCCTGATCAGAAACGGCCTCATTCACGAATATCTTCTTATGGATCGGTTCTTTTATTCTTGTATTTCAATACGCTTGAGATGTTCTTCCAAAGTCTTCACTAGATTTACAAATGTGTTTGTAGGCCATAAAGTTGTATCTTTCTGTGAGAGCACGCTGGCACCAGGATAGGTGGAGGAACTTGGTCGGACTGGACGGGGAACTCCAAGCATTTTCGCATCTCTGGTTTGGGTTTACACTGCACTTTACTTAAGTTGACCAGACTGCTTTGAACATACAGTATCATACAGTTACAACAGCTGCTGGCTAGGCGCGGGGGAGCACACTTCCCAAAATGACCCTTGACCAACAGGAAGGAGAACAAGAATAACAAGAAAATCCATCTAATTGATTGACCGGGATTAATTGTTGTTAATCAGGTAAACAATAAAGCACCAATAAATGTATTTAGTCTTGTGGTTTCTTCTTTTCTTTTTTGGGAGGGTGGGGGGTCTGCCCAGTGTGAGCAGCAGGAGAGGCACCTAAGTTATCCATCATGTTGCACCATGCGTTGCTTCCTCTTTGGCCCACTGGACGGCCCATTAGCTTTCTCACTGTCAGCAGAGCAGACCAGAGCTCACTTGCTAGCAGACCTAGACCGCTGTTTTTGCTTCTTTGGTATGAATTACAGTCCAAATATGCATTCTCACTAATCTTAAAATAACAAACAAAAACAATACTGAGTCAAGCAGAAGACGTCACAATCGCCAACACTGTTCAAACATGTCATCACTCAAGTGTGCAAAAGAGTAGGTAAAATCCTGGAAGAGGATTTTCATGAATACCACAATCTACCACAATACCACAATCAAGGATAAATTTGTTATGAATGAGCCCTGAACTTCTGAAGAATAGATACAAGGTTTGTTACTGAATAAATATATCTTTATAAAAAAAAATAACTCCAAATATCCGCCTGCGCACCATTAAATCCATTATTAGAAAAGATGCTGCTACTGTACAAATATGCATGATGAGGGCAGATAACCGAAGCACAGAGACTAGATGAGACAGGCAGTAATCAGAGAGGTACTTTTGGCCAAAGGAGCTGAAAAGCTCTTCAGCAGAGATTGGACATCCTGTACAAGGACCAATTTAATCTGTTGAAAATGAATGTTGCCACTGGGTCTGAGACAACGAACCATTAAGGAAGGGCAGATGGTCTCAACAGATTAGCTCTAAAACATCCAACAGACTTCCATTCAAACAGCGACATTTTCTATAATTAAATACCCAGTCATTTTTTCTCCCATTATTCTTCATGGCACGTTAAGATAAAGCCACAACTACCACTATCTGGTCGCCACTGGTTCCAAAAATGCAACGATCACAATGAGCCTCAAGAAGATTGAATAAAACCTTTTAAATCTGAACACTTTTCATTTAACTTTCTCTTCATTCCCCACTTCCACACAGGTCAGAAACATGAAGATTTCCATGTTCCTACTCAAACACTTTTTCTCTCTTTTCAAAAAGGTTTCATAGAGGTCAGCCCTCATCTTAAGCATCTTTTCACCTTATGGTTTGCCAAATGTCTCTCAGCTCCAAAAGCCTGAAGAGGGTTACACAAAGTAGCAACTAAGGCTCTCATGGTCTGTTTCTCTTAAAAACTTTTTTAAAATTGTGGTTGAGTTGTTTGATTGCAATGAAAGCGAAATCGTGATTCTAATAAATATTAATTGAGTCTTTGGTTCCGTAAACATATTGTGAGTGAAAAATATAAGAATAATCATGAAAGACGGTCTTCAGTCTCGATGCATTTTATGTAGATACTTAAAGGAAAACAGGCCACTCAGCAGAGTAACAAAGAGCAGTACTTTTTCTTGGCTTCGCAGTGAACTTTAAACCAAAAACAAAAGGAAAGAGTCACTAGAAAACTCAGATTTGATCAATAGCTGGTTCGCTGAAGGTGCAGCTCCATTCTAAATGTTACACTGATTAATGAAGAAGCATACTTGCCAACTGCTAGTGTAATTTGTTATTTGTTGGCAGACTTAGTATTTATAAATCAGTATTTAAACTTCTAAATTGTAGAGAAATATTAGAGCCTGCTTAGAGCTAATTAATTTCCTATAAGACAGCACTAAATACTCAGTGTATCTGGGAGCTTAACCACTTAATGCTTAGTGTGATAATCATCCTCATTTCTTTCATGTGCTGTCAGAGGAGGATCAGGGTCAGCCGCTTGTTTATTACAGTGCTTATTTACTGTAAAGCCATTTGGAGGATAAATTAATTAAATTGGGAAACAGCAAATTCCAGTCAAATTACATTTTGCCTGAACTACAAAAAAATGAGGCAACAAGTGGGACGAATGAAAATGAGAAGTTGTCTTCCATCATCTGCTTTGATAGTATTGCAGTGTGGGAAAATGTCTGCTAGTTGAGATAAACGCCAATCTGTGAGCAAATTACCTTAAAAAGAGAAAGTTAACACTGTCGAGAAAAACTCAAAAGTTTTGGGACCTTATCTGCGTTGTCTTGAAATGTAATAAAGTGTGTTCTTGTGCATTAGAAGCTAAAGGGACAGGATAAATCTGTCTAAAAATCTTATATGAAATGAAAAATCCCTGGAAGCGTGTATAAAAATGAAAATGACCAGGATGCAGGTGATTCTAAGTTGATGTTAACTCATGCTACAGATCTGCTGATGATCAGAATTTGATATTCAAGTGTGCTGTCAAAAACTATTAACAATTAACTAAAATTGTTGCCAAATTAGTAGAAAGAAAAGTAACTATTTGCTGTCCCAAAAGTCATTAAATGACTAAATCACTAAATAATTGGAATGGTACATGTAAGTGTAATGCAGGGGAGAGGAATAACAAGACAAACATGAAAGAAATATGCCATAAATAAGTTTATAACACCAACACAACTTTCTTCTTTACACTTGAATTAACACTTTAACACATCAACATGAAAAACTGATTCAATATTTAGTGTCTGGCATTTTCTCAGTAAGAAAAGTTAATTTTTGGCCACAGTGGTGAATATAATCCACCAAAAAACACTTGACCTTTCTTAATTTATGAAGATTCTGGCAGTTTTCCAGCCTTACATTTAGAGGATTATCGTGGGATGACCCATTTTTTGTATTACACGATGAACCACTCAGTTTTGCATCTGACATTTTGGTCCACACTTTTTACCAGTTGGTGGCAGAAATGCACTAAATCACTGCATGCTCATGCACCACCACAGAAACTGGAGGAAGGAGTCATTGCATCTGGGTGACTGCAGGAACTGGGACTACTGCTGCTGGAAGGGAGAATCTCTCGGATTTTCTCTCTCTCTCATAATTTTTGGTTCAGAATAATTAAAATAACACTTTTTCTACAAATAAAATTATGTGTTTTCTTTTCTGCTGTGGAATACTGGACACTGAGAATGATTAATGATTATAGAGAACTGATTTCCCTGTTTTCTTTTGTATTATTCAGTCAGAGACATTACCACTTGTTAATCAACCCAAGTCAGGAATGACATGAAAATAAGGTCAAAATAAATGAATAAATAGCATTGGGGAGATTCGTACAACACTTGCTAATCTGTTATACAATACAATCTCACTGCTTAATCTTAAAGTTTACACTATTTGAGGATCAGATTTGTCTTTATCGGTAAGCAGGAAAGGCCTGTTTACATTGAATATTTGTCACAATGGAATTATTTACACTTTAGATTAAAATAAACTACATTAACAAATTAACATCAACATAAAAAAAGCTTCTTTGTTAGCAATTTGGTTACAGCACTGTAACTTATAAATTGTATTTGTGCATATAAGCATTACTGTTGGTAAATGACCTGCTTTCATAAAACTCTAATGACTCAAAGCTCTTTTTACACCAATAAGCCACATTCACCCATTTATTCAAACAGCATCCCCTTAAAGTTTTTAGCCTATTCGGTGCTTTTTTCCCGACGTTACATAACCTCCCACGCCATGAATGCATCAGATTCACTGTGGGATTTAGTGTCTTGCCCAAAGACACCTCCAAATATGACCTGGGGAACCCAAAGATCTAACCACTGACCTACCAACAGGCAGATGACTGCTGCTCCTCCTCAGCAGCTGCCCTGTAATGTGAGGAAGTTCACCACACTGTCTGATCTCGTGGTAATGCCGACTTGAGCAATGCTAAAAAGAACAGTTTCTTCTTGTTTCTTTTGTCGTGAAACTTTTGAGGAGGGGAAAGAAAAAAAATTAAAGAAGCCCAAAGGATTAAAAATATAACAATGAAAGACTTAGTTCAGGAACCAATGAACTAAATATTTTGATGCTGGAAATGAAAACTTTACTGTACATATGTTGAGGCTGAAACTTTTGACAAGATAGAACAGACATACATGAGTTTCTTTAAAGTGTTGTTGCGACATTTAACTGGGAACTGATGTTACTGTAACATAGGCCAAACTACTTTCACCTGGATCACGAGCCACACTTCTGATGCGTCTGTCTATACCTGACAGCACCTTGTATGTGATGCTTTGGGGTAACATGGGCATTTATAAATGAGCCTGTAAGCAAAGACCAGCATCAATGCATAAGAAGTTGGGACAGAGCTAAGTACAGTATTTTGGATATTTGTGAATAAGTAAATATTTGTGAAAAATATAGACATTAACATTATATCAGTGATGACGTGGGACCAATGCGCAGTGTTGTTTTGTGCCATCGCCATGTCATAATAATTTAAGACTCCATGGTAACATATTGACCATCAGATAAGTAACGCACTCAGTCAGAATCCAGCATGGACGAGGCAGGAAGCCACTGAAATATGGAGTCATTGCTGAGCTCTCAGCAAACTATTAGCACAGACTTAACCTGATCCTTGTGCTTCATTTTCAAGCCGAGCTTGGCTTTTGTCCTCTTTGAACTGTGTTCTAATCTTTTGCCTGCAGGAAAACTCCTCATGCAGGGGAGTTACCATAAATCTGCTCTGACAAATTTCCACTGCAAGTAAGCTCATGACTGTGTGTTATTGATTTGTCTTCTCTCTGCTAACAGGGGCTGGTTATCGCCTGTGTTCCTCCCTCTGTTTTATCTGATTTTCCTTCTGAGGATATTGTGTCTTTATGAAATTCATTTTGATAATATCGGCACAAGTGCAGCTTATCTTGAAAATCTGAGGATGTGACACAATATTACACTCTAACTTCAACCCTGCTTAACTCAGAGAGGACAAGAAAAAGCTTTAACTGCATCCTTTTTATTTTAGGGTTAGCTTAAATATGACTGTTGTAATGCAAATTTAGCTCTAAGCATCTGTTGGTGTCAACACCCAGCTCGTAGGCCACAACATGGTAAAGAAAATATTTACTTTAACTACAAAAGGTTGCTGAAGTTAAAATCTAGAGACTGTAATGCAGAACATCACACCACCAAGTGTACTGTATCTTCATAGAACAAAGTGATATTAGCTGATACTTTGAATTCCTCCTGCTGAATTAATGTGAAGACATGATCCTGAATTCTTTGCAGAAATTATTCTGGAGTTGCATATTGGAAAGATTTAAAGCTTAAATTGGTTTAGATGTGGTCAAAATGCAATACGTAATGAGCTCTTGCAGAAAACTGAAAAGATAAGCATTTTGCTAAAGCTAGCAAAGCCAAAATCAACCAGACCAAAATAGGTTTTGGCTAGTAGTCCTCTCTGTGGTCGCATTTATCTATTTTTTGCAATTTCTTATTTGTTATTGTTACATATTGTTTCAGAGGATTGTTAAGAATGTTCAATTTTTGCTTTTGTTTAAATACATTTTCATGTGTTGTCAGCGTTTATGGCTAATGGAAGGAGTTTCTTGTTGTAAATTACCATGAGTGGCAGTTGATTTATTAGTTGATTTCTACACATTTTAAGAAAAGTGGGATTTTTCTTTACCTACGAACATTATGAATTTAATTTGCAGGCTGCTGATAAATGAAAGCCCAGGTCTGTTTGTTTATTCATTCATCTTTCATTCATTTCATGGTTTACCCAGTGCAGCCGGTCACTGAATTAGGAGTTTAGCTCATCAGCCACAGGGTGGTGAGAAGCCACGTAAGGTCACAAATTCTCCAGACACAATCATATCACACTCACACTTACACTTACATTCAAATGAGAATTACAAATTATTGCAATGTGTGCTTGTGGGGTGAAGAAACGATAAAATGAGAAAGCCCACACAGACTCCAAGCAGAAAGGCAGCAGCTGAAATACAAACTAGGAATCATCTTGAAGTGACAAGAGGGTCACATTGCTAACTGGCACACAGCTGTGCTGCCCATCTGCTTCTGAACGTCAAAGGAGGGTGAGCTATCAGTGATGATAAAATCATCAAAACTGGCCACTGACTCAGAAATGTCTATCATAAAGCAATATATTCCTTTCGCTTTGGTATAATGAGCTTCTGTTCAAGTCAGATTAAGTTGACCTGTTACAGAATAAAAAGCACTGGTTGTATATTTCTGGTTCTTTTTAAAGAATACATGTAACATCTGCTGTTTAACATGAAATGATTGCAGTCAGCTGTTCTTCTCTGAGAAATCCAAGTGCTGATAAGATTGGCTTACATAGAGGAAATGTATGATAGAGTTTTAAAATATTATCTTGAAATGACCGTTAATACAGTGTGTGGGCTCTATTTGCAGCATCTTCTCCAGTTTAGGAGCAGCACATTTCCCAGCAACTGGAGCTCTGACTACTTTCCTTGTGCTGCGACTCTTGGCGATTCCTCTCTGTTATGGGTTTCCTGTACGTTTAACCTGTTGTTCCCAGCCCAGTACTGCAACAACTTTGTTGAATGACATTGGAGAATTCTTAGAACTAACCCTGAATAAGAGACTTCTGTGGAATAATAAGGTCATAAGGTCATCGTTATAAGCAATAACTGAGTGGGACTAAGTGGGTATGGCAATCTTACTTGCAATGTATAAACAAAAACATACAGTATGTATGCCTTATTTACACTCTGTGGACGTATGGCATTTTTTGCATCTCATGCACTAGTGCTACATGTAATGTAATGGGAATTAAGAATTTTATAATTTTCAATAAAAAAAACAAAACTTGTAAACAACAAATTCTCATTAGCAGTCTTATAGTCTTCACTGGCTGTATAGGTGGCTATTATCTGAAATCTCCCTATCCAATGTTTTAATTGGTTAAAAACTAACCAAAGACAGACAGGAACTTCATAAGCTGCCTCTGGTTAATGTTGTGTCTGGACAGCCAAAATGAGATACTGACTGGGAAATCCAACCCCTGATTACATTTTCTTTGACTGATGCAAACTCCCTTTTAAACGTGAGTTTTTCTCAGTTTGAGCATTCCTACTTCTTTTCTCCAACTCCTCTGATTAAATCTAAGTCCATCTTGACTGAGCATAAGAAGATGCAAATGTGCTTCACACAAAGAGAAATTTTTGTGGCTCAGGTGGTAGGTTGTCCAATGGTCGGTAGACAGTCAGAGCCCCGCTTCATTGCATACTTCACCCACCAATCCTCCAGTGATATGACTCAATAAATACAAAAAAGATACTGTGAGGGGATGCAAAACTTAAAATCAGGAAATATTTTCTCTACTTTATGAGCTAGCATGGTTGGTTCTTAGTGAGGAGGCAGAAATCAAATGAAAAATCATCTAAAACCCAGAGTGAGCATACTTAGTCCTGTTCATTTGTTATTGAGAGATGAAACTTTAAAGATCAGGGGATTTTTCCTTTGTTTTTGGTTTAGTTCTTGGTTTTTTTGTCTTATTTACATAGTCCATTCTCTCTGTTTCCTATTTTGCTTTCATTTCCTAAACCATCACACCTGCTTCCGTTAATCGTCACACCTGTTTGTAATTAACCATTCGGCCCTCATCATTGTGTGCTCGTCTTTCCTTTGTTGGGCGTCAGGCCACAGTTTATCAGTCTTTGTTCTTGCTGTTTTCTCAGTTTTGCCTTTTTGTTAGTTTAGTTTCTCAAACAACCTGCCTTGGCAGCAATTTTTATTTATTAAATCTTCTTCCTGCATCTCCTTCCCACCTGGTTCTCCATTTAGGTTCATCCTCTTCATCTCTCGCCCTGAATTGTGGCAGAAACATGACAGATTTTCTTTTCTTTGCTCTATTTCTTACAGTTTGTCCTGGATTATGTTGCAGCTTTGATTTTGAGGTTTAGTGTAGACTTAAACCAGAACACTTGCGTGTCCTGTACCACATTGGATGAAACAAAACAATGTAGGTTGCACACTTCAAAGCCGTTTGTATTTTTTTTAAATTAGACAGCCTACCTAATGTACCAGATTCTTCCATACTGATACCGTCCCCTGTAACCTAATTTACACTGGATCCGTCAGTGACGTGTTAGGTCTCTGACACGGTAACCGGACCTGATTGCACCCTGTTTTAGTCAATGGTGTAATTTACACCGGCCGCACAGCAGTCTGTGTCCGGTCTGTCACAAAAGCAATTTGTTGCGGCAGAGCTATTTTTGATGGACTACACTTCCAGACAGTTTCAATCCCTGCATCTGAGATAGAGCCAGACAGGAAGTCCAGTGTAAAACATCCTGGTTATTTAAAAATAAAATCTCTCCTCTGGTTGAGGGGCACCGGCTCCTCCTCCTAACTCTTCTATCTCTTCTACCTTCTCCAAATGACCAGAAAACGACCCTCCAACAAGCAGAGGGACTTTTTTTCTTTTTACTGCCACATTATCATACACAGTTGTTACATTGTGTACTGATTGATTTATGTTAAGTCTCAACCTTCCTGCTATTTTCTCAACTCAGACTGCAGTTGCGGGCGCTTCTCATCTGATACGTGCTCAGTGTAAGTTGGCACGCTACGGAGGTTGTAACAAAACTGTGGTGGAGACGGAAGAGTCGCTGACGGGTTCGGTGTAAATTGGCCATAACAATTGCAAATGTAACCAGCCGACAACGACAATAATGCAGTAGCTGCTGGTGTTTGGGGTCGTTTTGTTGCAACATCATGTGTCACGTGATACAAAGAGTATTGTTTTTTTTAAAAAGTAGATTTGGTGTAATTTTTTAAAAACTGTTTTGATCAGTTTACTGTACAATATTTAACTTGAAAGTTGCTCTTTAATTCTACTGTGAAGTCAGTCTTTTTAACCTGTGAGTCTATGGGTATTCACGCTGTGTTGGATTCAGCCCCCTAGTGGATGAGGGCTGAACTGCAATTTCTGGAACTTCAGCACGTGCTTAACATATCTCAGCCAGAGGTTGCCTCTTGGTAGCAACCATGAAATGAAACACAGTCTTATTCTCAGTTAAAAGAAAACAGTGTTTGATGTGTTATAAGAACAAAGTAATTTCAATGATGTGCTGCACTGGCTCTAGCATAACAGGGGACACTGGGAGAAGTCACACCCTGCCAGTGCCAATTCAAGTCCTTACCACACCCGGGTTCTTGGCAGCAAGTCAGGCATCTGACAGTCATCCCAAAGACGCCATGTTAGCAGCATGGGACAGAAAACCTCATACGGATGACACCACATAAATAAAACTTCTCTACACTTAGGCTGAACAGGCAAACATTAAAATTCAGCGAAGAGTTGATTTCCTAATGTAATGGGAGTGATCGACTGCACTCACATTGCTATAAGAGCACCATTAGCAAATGAATTTACTTATATAAATTGGAGGGATTTTCATTCTGTCAGAGTGAAACAGAATGATTCATTCACCATGATTCATTCATCTTGTGTAGAAGTAGTCATGCAGGATGACTGGCTTGTAGATGAACTGCTTTTCCTGTGAATAACCACATTAATTCTAATGGACTGAAAATTCCTTTGGATCGAAGAATTCCTTTTGTGTAGATTTTTCCAAAAAGAAATAATCAAGAAATGTTATATTTAATAAAGATGGTATTGAGAATAATTTCAGTACGACTTTTGTGTGACCATGCCATTTTAACCACTTGGATTCTCTCATTGCTCACAAAATCCAGACAGTGAAACAATGTGTTTCAGTGACCTGATGCAAGGGCTCAGATGGTCATTAAGATACTGAGCTGCTCTTTTCAAATACCGAAGTCAAATATTACATCTTAGGTATAATACATCTTATTTACAAAAAAACGTCCTAATATGGTGACTTTTCATAAATTTTTCGAAATTTGAATGAACAGAGTTAAAATCACAAGCCCAACAAGCAGATGACCATGTAGTAGGACATGTTTATTTCAACAATTCCAAAACTGAGTGAGAACAAAAGTATTTATTT
>JAVQJG010173169.1:0-45580 GCA_036024015.1 Craterocephalus amniculus
GAAACAAAATAGGTTTTTTCCACCTTACTTAATTTAAATATAGGTTATAAATATTTGATTTTAATATTAATGATTAATCGATAATCGATCGTTAATTCTCCTGATAATCGATTAAGACAATTTAATTGAATGCCCATCCCTACTTCCCACCCAATTCAATATCGTTTGGGCAAATCCTCTGATTGATTTAACTCCTGACCCATTGGGGCAGCAGTGCATGTTATTCACATTGTATGGATGGAGGCTGCATTACACCGAACAACAACAAAATGGCAACCAAACCTAGCAGCAGCAAAAAACTGGCTCCTTCAACTTCTAAAATGTTTGAGGTAATTTTTGATTCTCATCTAAATCTTGATTACAGGAAATAGACTAAAGTAAGGTGTTTTGGAAGCTGTGCCAGGTAGTAACATGACAAACCGATGCAGTCACTTAGACTGATACCATGCGGATGTTCTGCAGCAACCGTTGGTACCGCATGCCTTACTGAATTGACTTTTAAATATATGTAATATAAGACCTGAAATAGCTCAAGCCGTAGTGCATTGATAAGGACTGCATGCCATTTCAAGGAAGTTGTACAGGTAAATAGCATGCAAGGATACAAACCTGTTAATATACCGGAGATCGTTGCATATTCATACTGTCTGCACTATAGTCTGAACAAGAGCTGGACCATGGTTAGATTCTGACCTTGCTATTTGGTTAGACCTCTGTCCTTGCCCGTAAGACCCCTTTATTCTTGTAATTGGGTTTATTTGTTTGTTAGATTTCTGTTGACCTTTTACATTGTTGCCGTCCAAAGCGGTGGATTGGACAGCTTGATACTTCTGTTTGTTCAATAAATGCTGTGTTTAACTGTTTATCCAGTGCTCATACTGGGAGATTCCCATTTCCTTTGTGTACCAGTGTCTTCTGTTGTTTTTAGGAGTTCTAGGTCAGTTTGAGTTTAGTTGAGCTTATCATACAGGTCCAGTTTTTATTTATGTGGGACTAATGTGTCTTTATTCTTAAGTCCAATATGGGTCTGACAAATTAACAATAATAATTTTGTAAACATACCAGTCCTTTTACCTTTAAAAGACAGCAATCAAAATCTGAAATACCACATTTGTTTTTTTTTAAATATTTAATTTCTTGTCAAGCCCAAAATTGTGTATTTAAAAATGTTTTATTGATCATATCAACAGGATTCCTTTCGCGAGTCTTGTTTTCATCAATATATTTTAATGCGTATTTTGATGTTGCATGTAAAACGAAATTAAGAAAAAGTTCTTCCCACTTGCCTGGCAGGGTTTTTGCTTCTTTGCATAAAGACCAGTGGCAAATAAGAGCAGATGATCATCAAAGCACCCATTCAGCTTTAGTTCTGACATGATGAACATTTTAGTGACCGACACAACTTGTAGAGAACAAACATGGCCAAAAACACTCTGAAAAGAAAGAATAACGACTACGGTTGAAACAAATTCCTGAAAACCTCTCTCCATTTTCTCTCAGATATGGCCAAGGCGACAGGTTTGTTCACAGTAAGCGACCACTACTCTTCATTACAGCCATCTGCAACATTTCTGTGATACTGTGAAAATATTCCAGCATGTTATTATTTGTCTTATGTTTTGTTTTATTGTTTAACTTTTTTTTCTTACTAGGTTCTCAACTTTTTCGGGAGTTTTTTAAAGAACTTTATGGAAATTTAGGCTTTTTTTCATCACCTTGCTCCAAAGTCTATTTTTCTCTACTATTCAATCATATTCCATTTTTAGCCTTTTTATTTTTGTTTTGTTTTATTGGAAAGCTGCTTAATTGTCTTTTTTTGGTATTTAAAAATAAAGATCCCAAATGGTCCCAAATGCATGAGGCATATCCTTCAAAATATGAGTGTAGATGGATGACTCACTAAAGTCATAATTTAAACAGGTGACAGCCATTCACCTCCTTTCTGAAGGTAAAAGCAGCCTCTGTAGGCTCGTCGTGCTGCGGCTCCTGTTAGAACAATGATTGGAAAACCCTGCAAAGTTCCAGCTTGTGTGCTATTGAGAGGACTGATGGCTGACAAAAATGTCTAACAATATTATATTGTGGACTTCAGAGAGCCCCAGAAAATAAGGGACAGAATAACTTGAAGTAAAAGCCCTCAAACTTCATATTAAAGTAGGAAACATGCAAAGATATACAGTTTTCTCCTTGATCAGGAAGTTAATGCAGATTTTAATTAGTTCCTAACTAATGGCCATGCATGATCTTTTGAGAAGAAGCTCAATTTCAAGTTCAGTCGCATGATTTTTGGGGGGAAGTTGTGGAAAGATACTTTGACTCTAAGACGTATTATCAGACATTTAATGCCAAAAAAAGCTTTTCAGTGAATCTGTTATTGCCGAATATTGTCTAAGTAGGAAGGGGTTGCCAAGCAACTGTAAAACGGATGACAGACAGAGCACTCTGGGATTGGAAATGTTAGACCTAACAAGTGAAATCGGCGTCTGTTACACCCCCCCCTTACCCCTGTTGTCACCCCACCAGGATACTGAGTCATGGCAGTTCACATATGTGCTCATCTGTTGTTTTACACAAGCATAACATCACCAGGATGTCTTCTGGTTATCTAGCTTTATGATCCCGAGCAACCCAATGATGTTTTATTCTGCATTTCTATAAAAAAGGGTGCCATGAGAAGACCAAAAAGAAACGCTAATCTGTGGCCACACATTTCCAACCAAATGGAGAAATCCTAATCCTAAACTAATATAATCTAGTAGCAGCAGCTTGAGAGCAACACAGCAGCTGTAGCATAACAGGGAAGCAGACCAGAAAATTCAAGCAGGTGCAATGTAAAGATGAATAATCAGATAAATATAAATACCACTGTTATCAACACCGTATATCTGATGATTTATGCTGCATATTTTATTAAATAGATTGGATGTTTTTAGATTAAGGAGCTCAAAGTGAAGCCAAGTTTTTTGTGCTGTACTTGTAGTCTATATTAGAGAACGATGAGTACTTTTTTGTTTTAGGTCATGTGGTAAGTGATAAAAGTGCACAAAATTAGTTCAAGATATTCAAAAATCAACAGGTAGAAGTTTTCCTCGGTATGTTTTGCATGTCTGAGATCGTCTCTGGCTGCTAGACATGTGGACAGATGTGTTTATCTGTCTTGAAGCAGAAGTCAGATTAAATCCCTGAACACAACCCTTAATGTGAGATTATGATCAAATATTTTAACTGTAAATATTTCAGCAATAATGCTTTAAAATTGCACAACAGTACATAAATCTATTTTGTTGCCAGACGAGTTTTTTTGTCTCATTCAAGCAATCAGATGATGGACAGAGATGAATAAATAACTTTACTTATAAGCATATTCCTAATGTAAAACAGCAGATTTCTGTTCAGTCTGTTTTTGTTTGGTCATCCTACCTTCCGTTTAATCTGACAATTATCCAGTTCCCAGAAAGAAAAAGCTTTCCTGAGGTTAAGCTTTAGGTTATGAACAATGTTTGAAAAAGGGGTTAAGTCCTGTTTACGGACACGAATCACACATTTCACAATACATTTTTTCTTGCACTGTGCTAGAAAGCCACCCTGCACCAAATTGATATAATTTAACAGCATTTTTGGGGAATTTCATCTTTTGTTCCTGCTCAAATGTCGCCCAAACAGAACTTTGTCTCCAAATGTAAAACTCCTGCTTTCCAAGCCTTAAAAAGAGATGATGGTTGTTTTGAGGCACACGGTAACATTTCCATCTTCTCCTGTTTTCTCAGGTCCAGTAAAACCATGAACCTATGCTCCAAATGTTTTGCTGGTAAGGTTTTTCTTCTTCTCTCAGTATTCCTATCATGGAAAACTAACTTCTTTTTAATGCCAGGTGACTCCCAGGTTACTTAAAATCTCATAAAAATGGAGGCAAGATATAATAAAATAGGTGGAAAATATTGTTTGTGTGTCCATCTGGATCTGAATGTGGATTAATTTGAGGCAAACTGTTGCTGTGATGGGTAGAGTCGCTCTGAGCTTAGAGGCAGGTTCTTTCTTTCTATATTCTCAGTCAGCAAACAGATGTAGTTGATTTCAGATGCATTATTATTTTATATCTGTACGCTGAAAAGCACTGTGATTTCTCTGGTCATATATTTGTACCTTATGCATTATGTAGCCGGTGTTTCGTTGCACAGTCGTTGCTTGACGACAGAGTAGAAAGATTTTGCTGCAGAGATTCAAATCCCCGTATGCATGCATGGATGCATCTCAGGTCCCCTGGGTGTTTGTCGGATTTGCTTGCAGCTGGTTAAATCTCACACCAATGGGTGAAACGCTCGAACATTCATTGCTTGCATGCAGAGTCAGAATCGCTGTCAGCCAGCAGCAGGTTGAGGTGAAGACTGCCAGCTGATTTCATTTAGGAATGCTAATAATGTTAAGAGCTACTACTTGTTTTAAAAAGGGTGTGTGTGTATAATGTTTCCACCATTTGAAGGAAACCTTTAAGTCACAAAATGACGGCACAGATAAAGAGGAACAAGTATATTAAGCCCTTTAAAAAAAAGAACATTGTTTGAAAATGTCATGATATAAGCAAAGTTTTCCCAGTGATTCTCCAGCCTGCTTCAGGTGGATGTGTTGGAGGGGCGCTGCAGCCTTGTCGGTGGTCATGGCAACTGTTGAATACAGCAGACAGCGAGGACCTAAGGGCCCGGCTTTGAGTCTAACATCAGACAACAATGATGCTTAGAATAGACTCGATACACATGAGTATGGAAGTGGAGTAGAAGTGGGTTAGCCCACATGTGGGAGAAGCTAGAATCCGGGCTGACCTCCTTCACCCTTTCTCCAGGGGAAAGTGTGGAGACCGCATCCACATGCTTCGATAACGTCGGATAGAAAAGTCCAAAGTGCAGCGCTGGACTCTGAAATAATCTTTTCTGTCTTCCATACTTTAGTTGGAGAAGTCAGCTTCTCAATTAAGTTTAATAGAGTAATGAAATGAAATCTAAAATATAACATTTAGGTTTTAAAGTTATCTGTCAGTAGGTTAAAGATGTTTGCAGAGTTGAAACAATCTTTTTTATTATTGATTAATCTGTGGTTTAAAGTTTGGTTTTAAGGCATTTAAAAAGAAATGATGAAAAATGTTAACTAAGGGTCAAAGTGACACAGTTGTCTTTACTTTACAACATGCTTTTTATCCAGTACGAGGTAAAATGCAAGCAAGAATAAAAAATAATGCAAAATATTCGTTGATAGTACCCTGATATTTCCTTATGTAAATAACCAACTCCATGAACTGGATTAGTATGAATTGTTCCTGAATAACATCCATGTTTGCATTGTTTGCTTTTACAGCCGTGTGACATGAATGGTCCTTTAACTGGTTGATAAGTAGTGTTGGCTCCTTTGCACCAATTCAGAAGACATTTTCAATAAAAATCATACAGTTTGTCAACAATTACCAAAACAAAAAAATGACAAGATGGGAGGAGGTTGCATCATGAAGATGTGTGTTAGTCCTGATTTAAATTTTTTATGATTTCACTGTTCTTCCCTGCTTATTGGAATCCATCCCTCTTCATGCCCCATTTTCCCTTCACCTTCCTCTTTCCTGACTGTCCCTGACCAGACGTCCAGAAGAAGCAGCCAGGGGACGACTGCACCAAGCCAATCCAAAGCACTGGGAGTAGCCAATCACCCGTTTTCAGTAGCGAGACGAGCAGTAGCAGTAGCCAGTCCTTATCGTTGTCGCTGGCCTCCAGCACCGAGCAGCCGTCGGCCGAAGGACCCTCGCCCATGTTTTCCAGCATGAGGGAAGGTAAGGCTGGTCAGAATCTGCCAAGCAGAGGGGTGGTTGTCCCAGGTCGGTGAAGATGAGCATTTTTGGGTCACGTTTGTTTGTCTGCCACGAGAAAGACTGGACTGTCTGTTCTTTTTGTCTCATATCCAATGAGAAAGAACAGAGGTATAAGCATGGCTGACAAGATGAAAAGCTCTGACCGGACTCAGTGACAAGCTGGACGGGCACTGAAACAGTCACCCACTCACAGCAGGAAGCAGATGTTTTTAATGTGAAGTATAGAAAATGTCATGTTGGAATCCTGACCTCAGCGCTCAAGCAGCAGCGTTTACTCGTGAACAGCAGCAGGGTGATGCGCTTATGGTTGGAGCAGGAAAGATGGCGCAGCCTTCTATCTGATTGAATCACAGCGAAGATACAGGGATCAGTGTAACAACAGGTCACAAAGTGACTCATGGCACACGGACAGCTAGAGATCCCAAAGTTCTGGACACACAAAAGACAACAGATACACTTTGCTCTCAGAAGCATCTGTTTGGTTTTTCCTAATCTGAACCACTGTCTTTATTTCTAAGATAAAAACTTGCAAAATTCCAAGTTCTTCTGCAACATTAGGACAGAAAAAGTAAACTCTGTGCTGACCTTCAAGTGGATGTGTTCTTGTTCCTGACCGTTACACAGATTAGGCTCACTTTCCTCCAGGGCTCCAGCGGCAGACAAACAAGCAACCAAAAAGTTTTTTCCTCTTGGTTGCACTGCTGTGCCTGTTAGTAGAGCTGGAGGGTTTAGTGCATCCCTCCCCACGTGTGAACATGTAAGATGAGAGCCAAGGAACGGCACATAGAAACACCACTTCTGACCAGAGATACGGTAGTTCTGAAGCCTCATCTTAAAGATCATTCATGTACATAAACGTCACTGTCATGTGTCCAAACATAGTTTTGGTTGTTAGTCAGTACATCCACCAGAGGGCAGGGCAGAGCTCAGAGGTCACCTCCGAGTTCTGGCCTCAGTTTCATGGCGCTGGTGGAGGAGATTGTGAAAATTTGCCTTTTCTGGAAGGACAAGAGGCAGTACAGTACATGGCGGTGGTCAGTGCACCCATTGCTCTACCTGTGAGTGATGTCAGCCATACTGCTCAACACTGCCCCCTGTGGTTCTCAGTGGTATGGCCTTGTTTTCTCCATCGGGGTATGCATCTGTAACGGTCCTGCAGACAGGGCAAATTATGCTTGATAGATGGATGAAATGTTCTGTGTCTGTCCAGCATAAATGGGCCTTTCAGCCTCGCATCAGCAGATGTTTGTGTCCCCGGTAAGATGGCCCATTGTCAGAGAAAACTGCAGATGCAACCCCGCTGAAGTTTCTGTGGTACAATATGAGTGATATCATTTTTATATAATCTTAGGTTAATCGTTAAATTCTTCAATTCAGTTCAATTTTTTCACATTTTTTTACTGATTCGAATTTACCTGCAGCTCTATCCTTGATCTCATTTAAATTGCTGCCAGTGAGAACAGATGACTAAATTAATTTGGTAACCCTTCAAACATTTAATGGTGCTTCAAGTGAAACGAAAAATTTGGGTCCAACTTGTTTTTTGTGGTGCACGTAAAAGAAAATGTGTTGTGAAACTAATGCAAAAAGGTCGTCTGGAGCTCTGGTGCTGATGATTAGTAAACAGATAAAACACAATAAATGAACTCATTGGTTGCTAGGCTGTTGCTGTTTTACAAAAGCAAATAAATCCAGAGCATCTCAATTCATCTTCAGTCCAAACTGCATCAGGACATATTTAGATATTTTCAGCCAATCAGAGCAACAGAATATGGGCCATGATGCTGAGCAGCGTCTACTGTCCAGTCCCATTAGATAAACAGTGTAATTTCCCCGGTATGTAAACACCGAACGTCTCTTATTATAGAGTTACATCTTCCTAACGGCGGAAAACCATTTTTACTGATGAATTGCACAGAAATCAGATTATTGTAGTGGACTGAGTCTGTTATGTCTACGGACAGCCATGGTCTGCCATGTTTCACATTTCTGTGGCCGCCATAGGTTTTCCCCTCACGCTTGTAAGGGGAAGGGTCGTCTGTCGTCTGCACCAGCGGGGCTTTAACAGGGCGTATAAAAAGTTCAACGCAATGAATATCCTGAATAATAAATTTGTTTTTTTAAAAAGACACACAAGCTGAGTGATCCGATGAACTGTAGCTTCCTGCAAGTACTGACATTTCCTGCTTTACTCTCAGTAAGTAGTAGGGAAAACTCATGTCCAACAGGACTCCCCAGAACTCTAAAGGTAAAACTTTTGCTTTTGATAACACAACATTGACACAAAGTGATGATTGTTCTTTGAGCATGGTTCAACATACAGTCAGTAACCGTGGTAACGGCTTCTCTCCCTCAGACTGGATGCGCGTCATCAAAGGTGGCCCATCACTCATCCTGTGTTTCTCCGTTTGCAGGCGTGTCGTCCACAGAAACATGCCAAGGCACACTCTGCACACCCACAAAGCGTCCCCGGGAATCAGGTAGATGCCGCAGCGTCTCCCTGCGCCGCCCGGCCCGCTTTCAGCGCCGCATGTTCTAACCCTGCTGTATGTCTGCAGCCTCGGGCCCCGACAGCGAGGCCACACCTGAGAAGCGGCCGCGCACAGAAGAGAAGGAAGGGGGCGGCGAGGAGGCCCGCAGGACGCCCAAACAGAAGAACCGCCGGCGCTGCTACCGCTGCCAAACCAAGCTAGAGCTGGTGCAGCAGGAACTGGGCTCCTGCCGCTGCGGTCAGTATCCAAACCGGCGCCACTCTGCCGCCGCCGCTGCTGGAAACTCACCTCCGTGTCCGTTTGCTTGCAGGCTACGTGTTCTGCATGCTCCACCGTCTCCCCGAGCAGCACGACTGCCTGTTCGACCATCTGGGGCGCGGGCGCGAGGAGGCCGTCCTCAAGATGGTGAAGCTGGACCGCAAGGTGGGCCGCTCGTGCCAACGCATCGGGGAGGAGTGCTCCTGATCGGCCACAGCACCACCAGCCATCCAATGAGAGATGAGGCGCTTACAAAGAGAAGGAGAAAGGAGAGTGAGGAGGAATGACAAATGGGGCGGGGAGGGAGGGGGGATTTAAAAAAAAGAAAAAAAGAGGTGGAGGGTAGGGGGTACGGTTGTTACATCCTGCATCTGACCCGCCGATTCTGGATCTGAGCTCGACGCCTGATTTGTTGCCCGGAGCGTCCGTGTGGACTCCGCTGTGGACGCCGTTAGCATGTTCACACACACAGCCTTAGCCCGCCGCCATGTTCGGAGGAAGGACTGGAGACGGATCCAGCCAGGCAAACATCACGCACAGCTCCGCTGTTTCTCACCATGGTCTTCTCCTTCCATCATGTTTCTGCTTTTCCTCATTTTTCCTTTTCTTTTGGAGCGAACTGATCCGTTTGGAGTCCTGTTAAACAGAGATTTTGAGTTTTTCCTTTTTCCATTACTTGGTCACGGGTCCCTCAGGTCGCCAATAAACCTGTAACCCCACTCTCACTCTTCTTCTTTCTTCACTCAGCTCCATGCACAGCATCACGTGCACAGTCCTAGCAGCAGCGTACCTGTTCAAGTTTTTTTGTTTGTTTTTCTCGTGGTCATGGTGGTGATTAGCTCCGTTTTTTTTAACCATTAGCTCCGTTTAACCATCGTGGAGGACAATACAGCCAATCCCTGCCTCTGCTCACACGGACTGTTGACTAAACAAATAAAAACATTAAGAAAAAGGAAACGAAGAAACACTAATGGACACGAGTCATTCAGATAAATCCTGTGTAGCAGATCCTCTTCTCTCACTTTTCTTCCTTTTCTTTCCCAGAGTGGTACTGTTGTTAACCAAAAAAAGGGGAATACGGCTGAATTTTTATTATTCAGTGGAAGAGTTCTTCACTAAAACACCATGTAACGCCTAAAGTTCATCATCTGAGTTAAAACAAACTTACACAAAATGCACTATGCTAGTGGTTCCTTCATTGGTTTCCTTTCTTTATAAATTGGGAAAAATACTGTTTAAAAGATTATTGAATCTATTTTTTTCTTTTACATGATTGCCAAACAACCATGTTTCTGTATGCTCCATTTTCAATGAAAATGATCCTGGTTACCGTGGAGGTGATGTAAATGATGTTAGGCAAATAGTTTGGAGCAAAGTAACCGGCTGTGATTGGTTGTCTTATGTTTTTTCTATAAAAAAGCGTTGCCAGGTGTATTTGGGTGCTAGCTCAGACCCCACCACCCGTTTGTGTACTCAGGTGTCTGGCTGCAGGAAAAATGTGAATTCAAAAATTGAGTGGTTTCCCCCTTTTCTTCGCTGTTTTTGTTGAGTCCTGGTCCTGCTCTCTGACCCGCCTGAATCAGCCAACCTGGTCCGGCTGCTTGGACTTTCTGCTGCGCATATTGTTCAGTTACTCACATCTCTTCTACTAAAGGGTTATTCCACCGACATTTTTTGGTGAGACCTTATTCCTCTTACCATCACTTTTCTTTCATTTGGGCATTTGGCACACACACGCGTGCATTAAAACAAAAAGTCGTGATCTGTTCATAAAAAAAAGGTGCAAAATCTCCATAAAATGTACTTTGCAGCATTTAAAAGAAGTGCAATTCAACAATGGTGTTTTTTTCAGTTTGAAGAGATTTGGAAAGTGAAGCACTAGATTCCCTGGAGCAAAGTAACTTCATAACAGTTGGCTGCGGCTGGACGGCCGCAGAACACCACTTTACTATGCTAATCCTCCTGCACAAGTTCCTGTTTTTCTCTCCTTCGCCCTCCCGACTTCTCCAGCAGGTTCAGCGAAGTGGAGGGAGAGTTTAGGAGAAATGTTGTGGCTTTTTCTTGTTTTGATATGTTTCCTTTTTTTTTTTTTTTTTTTGAGTGCTAATGAAAAACGGAAGAAATTAATATCTTTCTGTACCTTTTTAAAGAAAAGATTATTTAACCTTATATCAGTTTGAGTTACTTACACCCTAGCATAGAGTGTCATATTTAGTTAATTGTATAAAGCAAGAACATAATTCTGTCCTTTGTTTTTTCTTTAAGTTTATTGTGTTCCCTTTTTTCTGCCGAGGAAAATAAACTGGTTTGGAGGATGTGGAGTGTTTGTTGCTTTTGCTGCATTTTCTAATAGATTTTGTTGTTTCTCGTTGTGACAGAACATTAACAGAATACTGGGATCTAGTTTTTTCAGTATTGAAGTTTAAATCTGAGAGACTTTTCTGCATGCAGGAGAAAGGATCATTTAAAATTGTAAAACCAATTTCCAAATGTTTGCAAGTTAGGTAAGATGTAGATCAAAATGCAGGGATTTTCATTTGCATTTAATCTAATCAATGTATCTTATTTCTCATTTGAACATAAACTGACTTGATACCAATTTATGGAAAACGAGCTCATTCTGAATTGATGGCAGCAACACATCTGTGTTTGTGTTGTTTTAAAACCAACTTGAACATTTGCCAGCCAACTGGGTTGCATGGCAACGAGTCAGTAACAACTGGGTACAAAAGGAGCATTTCAGAGAGGCAGAGTCTCGGATGCAAAGATGAATAAGACTTTAAAAACTAACAATTTCATAAAAATGTTCCTCAGTGTGAAACTGAAGATGTTGAAGATCCCACTGTCCACAGATTGTCATATTTAAAAAAAATTCAGAATCAGAAGGAATCTATGTGCAGGGGACAGGAACAGGTCAAAACTAGATGCATGTGATTTACTGGAGTAAATCTCGGTAAGGATTAGAGGCAGGCCAAATGGCTAACTTTATGGTAACCTACACTAACTTTGCTAATGCTAATTTTCATTTTGGTGAAGAAAGGTAAGTACCGTTCGACAAAAGTGGCCAAATAAGTTTTTTTCCAGGGAATAAAATTGTAAGAAATAAATTTCAAGACAAAAAATAAATAAATCCAAAGCAAGGTGCTGCTGTGGAAATTTGACTTTTCCAGATATTCTTCATGTTACACACAGAGAAACGAGTTATTTTATTTTAAACCGACTACAAAAGGTCCACATTACTTTTAATAACTTTGATAAATGGCCAAATTTCATGTGTGTTTTCAAAAACTATTAAACTTGTCTGCAGAATATTTGTAAGTGCAGAGTGAGTTTCCTTATTTTATCTCCCTCTTGCCATCATAGTTCATTGTTGGTTTGTTTTGAGTCTTTTAATGTGATGAATGTTGGGTTAAATGGTGATTCTTAATGCAGGTATACATGAATCCCAGTGTATCCAGTATGTCTGCCTGCACAGCAATGAACTGTACTCACCCAGTGATGAAGAACATGATCATGGTCTGGAAATTAAAAGGTATTTTTGCCTCCCACAATTTCCTGTTTGTAGCAGGAAGTTATACTTTTATCGCTACGGGTGCAGAATTTTTCAAATGTATAAATACATATAATTACAGTGTACAGCTGCAGTGATGCAGCTTTTTCCCGTTTTAGGAGGATTCTGCACCTTGTTTTTTTTCACATGTGAGCACAAACACATAGTTTCACACATGAATTTGCTCCAGGGATCCATCCTCTTATCTCCATCTGCTGTCTGAGTGATCTGTCAGATGGTTCAGATCAAAACGCAAAGTCAGAGACGATCAGAAAACAACAGGAAACACAGAAATGGAAATGAATTGAAATAATAACTTCTTCTTCTATATGCAGTGTTCACAACAGTGGAGACCAATTTAAAAGCTGTGTTGTAGTACATGTATGGCTGGGTATAATAATGATTTATATATATATATACATACATATATATATATATATATATCAATCAATACAATTATATGTACATACATAGACCTGTGACTCTTCACACAGATCTTCTCAAACTGGGTGTCATGAGATAATTTCAGGGGTCCACCAGATAATTGCAAAAAATATCTAGCTTACATTAATCAAATTAATATGGTATTTTATCAAGGCTGTCAAAATTTAAGTATTAATCGTGAGATAAATTTAAAATGAGCACCTTTAATGCATAAATCCACATTAAGCCCCATATTTTATGAATATTCTGACATTTTTCAGGTCTGACTGGACACACTGGCTCAGGGTATCTTGGGGATCATGGCTCAAAAAGTTTAAGAACCCCTTGCTTTAAAAGACCAGACAGTTGTACTTATAAGATGCAACTGCAGGTCTTGTTAAATGGAAGCCCTCAGATATTAAACAGGCTTGTTGAGTTTAATTAAATTAAATCTGCAGCCAGTGTTCGGCCATTGCATTGAAAAAATGTATGGTTTATAGTGTTGAAGCTGGCTTCATGCAGTGTGCCAGGCACCAGTAGTTCCTCTCCACAGACACTAGATGGTGCACCAAGATAACAAAGATGTGTTTTCTCCAGGAGTTCATCCCTGACAGGACGGATCATTTATTTTTACATTTATTTTGTTCCACATGTTTATTCATAAACGTTGAAATGGAACTATGAGCTTAGCGTACGTCTGAAGATTTATTAAAATGAAATATTTGAAAACTCTGTGTGTGGGTGTGTGTGTCTGCAGTAAAAGTAAAAGCTGTACTGTTCTGTTCCTCTTCTAACCTGGTATTCCTGTTGTGATCAGGCTGAAGTTTCTTCCTGGAGAAGTTTCCACAACGCCTAAAGAGACAAATTTCTTCAACTTTCTCTTCACATTTGCGTGATCAAAGTTCAAGCTCGGCATTAATCATTATTTTCTTGTATTGTGTCGACTCTGCAAGCCAGCAGCTGTATTAATACTGAGACTGGTTAAATTTCTCCTGCTTCAGCCTCTCTTTATTTATTGCTGAGAGAACAGAAAATAGATGCTGTGCTTATCAAAAAAAGGCATATAAAGAGAAAAGTTTGTTCAGGAGTTTGAAAGTCAATATTTGGTTCTCCAACACAGGCTGAAGCGTGTCAGAGCAGCTTTTACTGCCATTCCATTCAGACTCCAGGAAAGATTTCTCAGAGGACTTCCTAAAGCTCTTCTTTGTTTCTGTCTTTTGTTCTGTTCCACCCTGCTTCTTTAATCCATTCCCTCTATGAAACTTACTCTTTATGGGTCAGCTGTTGCTTTTTTCTGTCAAAGTACCTGTTTTTGTTGATGCATTTAAAGAAACGTGAACAACTGATGCATCTTTGTGATAGTCCACAAGTAAAGTACCCACAAGTTATCTGCTGTGTGTCAGCACAATGCTGGCTCATCCTTTGAGCTATATGAGCCTATTTTTTGTGTGAGTCACACACACACACACACACACACACACACACACACACACACACACACACACACACACACACACACACACACACACTCTTCTGAAAATGACTGCAAAGACCTTAAAAGACGCATTAGGAAGCCGGAGAACTATTGCTCAAGACCAGTTTAAAAGATGGCAATAAATTCTGTTTGGTAGGAACTGGAGGTGCATTTTTTGTCTCCGTTAGACATTCATTTGAGTTTATATTGACTGGGATTTATTTGTAACCAAAAGTGAACCTGCACAATGTTAGAAGGAAGAATTATTTAGATTTTTGATTATTCTAATATTATTATTTTTATTATCTTTATGCTGTTATTATTATTATCATTACTGAACCTTTCCCCCCTCCCAGACCTCAGCTGCCTCCATCCATGCGTCCAGCCTCGCGCGCTCGCCTGTTAGTGTCGCGGATGTAGGCAGGTGGAGCTCCACCCTCCCGCTCCAACCTCCAGGAGGGTCCCGGACTACCTCAGCGAAACACACACACACGCGCTCACATACCTGCGCACACACTTGACACGCACGCGCTCACGGCTGTCAGGCGTGTCTCAGCAGCGCTCGCGCTCCAGAGAGTTGGGAGAGCGAGGCAGAAGGAGAGCACGCGCTCCGCAGTCAGACTTCCACCGTGAGCGCAGCGCAGCGCGGCGCGGCGCGGCGGACTGGTGTCAGGGAGCTTGTTGTGTTTGTTCCCTCGCGTGCGGGAAATGGGCTTCTGACAGGACCGGGGAGCTGCGGGCGCCGCCGGCTCCTCCTGAGCGGAAAATGAAGCGACTCTGTCGGAGGCTGGCGGTGGCCGTGGCGGTGCTGGTGTGGCTGGGAGCGCTGGTTTACCTGCTGGTGCTGAGCCGGAGGAAGTTACCGGAGCTGGGCGCCGGTGGCGGAGGAGTGTCCGGAGGCAGGGAGGCAGCGAACAACCAGGTGAAGTACAGAAAAGACCACCTCAGCGAGTCACCTGCAGCGCGCGTGCGGGGTTCAGCCGCTCCGTGGCTGTGGAGACCCGCGTGAATGCGGAGCTGCCTGACAGTTTTTACTTGTTCTGTGGCGTTTGCGTCCTTATTAAGACTATAATGATACTGTCGGGGTATATTTATCCAATTTTATTTAATTTTAATTCGATAAATTAGCTGAAAATGTGTTTGATGAAGTTGAGAAACAGCTGTAGGCGTTAATTGCCCAACAGGTGCAACTAATGCGGAGTTATCTGGATCTGTACGTTTTTAATGGGTAGGCTATTCAGTGAAGTTTAAGCCCCTGATTGAACCAGGTGTCTTCACTTTTTTTCTTTTAAACTGATACCTCTGTACTTTTACTCTTTTCCGCCTATTTAACAGCACTGTGTGCATTTCTTTGTAGCTTCCGTCAACCAGACTTTCCAGAGCGATTGCTCTCCAGACACATTTTCAGAGGAATGTGTTTTTCTTTAAGCCATTTAACCCTGACCTTTGAATCATTCCAGCATAAAAAAGCTTTCAAACACGAGGGATGAACAGCAGCTTGTTGGGTTGTTGCATCTGCAGATATTGCCAAAGATAACAGCTTGAGTGACAGAAAATGGTATTTTTGCTGCAACAAGGTGATTCCCAAAGATGTATTAGCTGGATGCCTGGCATATCTCAGCATGGAGTGCAGTTTGTCCTAAAAATATTTGAGGAAACTGGATAAGTGGAGGACAAAAGCAGTGTCAGGTCTAAAAATAACAGCAGCAGATGAACAGAGTCTGAAAGCATGTCCTTAAGAGATATGGAAAAAAACCCATTTCCAGTTGTAATATTTCCATTTAAATTCTACAGTATTCATTTAATTCACATTCAGCTGCAGTATAAGTTTATTTTCATTCTTTCTGCTCACATTGACTCAGTAATATCCCTCACTGTCTAATACCAGGGACTCTTATTTGTGAAAGTCCATTATCAGATCGTGATGTTTCTTTGAAGATAAGTGGATTCATTTTCAACCTGGCTTCGTGTCTGTGCACTGCAGGATGTGCGAAACACCCGCAGTGTGTTCACCGAGGCTGGTGGGATAAATTTATTGATCCTGCCGCATTTTACTTTGTTTTGGGGAACTCGGGCACGCATTTAAACCACCCAGATCTTCCTTCTCCGCCTATAATATGAAATATTTCACTAGAAATACAGTATAAGAAATAAGTCTTTTAACGCAAAGCCACTAATTTGAATGCTGAAGGTATTTGTCAGATCAGAATTGTCTTACCTGCTCTGCTCCGTGGGCACTAGCAGTTGCCTGTACTTTCATGGCACTAAGATGGAGTTGTTGTTTTTCTAAGCTGGGGTGGTTTTATCGATGTCTGAGATGCATCCCACAGTGAGACTCAGCAGTCTGTGTCAAAGTAGGAACTGTTCATAAGATGCAACAACACATTCAGGCTGCAGAGAGTCATTTGTAAAAGCTTTGGTATCTGCTATTTCTGAGTATTTATATTTGTTCCAGGAAGACGAGCGAACGGTGATCTCTGACCTCTAATTTTGCTGTTCTTCCTACCGCAAGCTGCTGCTGATGTTGGTTTTATGACTGAGCTGGAAACCAGGGCTGACTGATTACACTGCATCGTTCTGTGAACATGCTGTAAGACACTGATGATGTTATAGATGCAACAGGAACCGTTGTGGAAGAATCTTTTCTGTAATATCTCGTCTGGAACAAAAGCTGCTTTTCCACTGAGACTCACTGTGCAGGAGTTGTGATGAACTACTTTAGATTCAACAGAGTATAGATAAGACAACCCATGAATATAATGCTGGGGGAAACAGAAGCATTTCCAACGATGTACAAATATGCGTCTTTCATTTACGCAAGTTAATCCAATCCATCATGGCAACGTCTCGTTTGCCTGTAGAGCTTCATGCAGTTCTGTTTTCTCTGTCTATAGCAACCAACTCACACCTGATTCATGCAACATCCGCACCTCCTATACGCACCAACCAATATGTGCTGCTGCAAGTTTCCATTCCTGCTACAGTCAAGCTGTTTTCATGCCATCATGAAACTTTTTTTTAACAAGTGGGCACCTATCAGACATATCCTGACTGCAGGAGAGAAGGAAGCGCTGACACTTTTAGTCCATATTCATTTCACCAATAATCTGACCAAGCAAATATCTATATATACGGCATCATACTCATGCAGTCATGTACTTTAAAAAAAAAAAAATTCTTATAAAGTCTGACTCCAGGTCCGGCTTTCCCCATTTTTCTACAAAATCTTTGTAAATGCTGCATCTCTGAAGTCCATTCCTATGCCGAGGCTCCTCCATCCAGAGGAAGACGGTCATTAGAGTCATCTGAGCTCAGCTCTGGAACAGTTCTGCATATTTCCTCTGAACGCTGGGCTCATTTGCAGAATCAGTATTCAGATGTAGTGAGGTGAGTTTTCAGCTGTGCCTCCGGGGAAAGCTGCTCTTAGTTGGTCCACATCTTTGATCTGCACCAAAATATTTGAAGTGCATCTCGACCAGAGGAAACATCTTTAGCTCAGATGATAAACTGTGCTGAACTCTTCATGTCCCACAGACGGACTGGTGCCTTTTCCCTTTAACACGTGTTTCAGGTTGAATTAAAATGGGCTCAGTGGGGCTTGGACATCTCCAGAAATTCACATAATAGATGTCACTGTGCCATCAAATGTGTCTGGACCACAGAGTTTTAAAGTCTGAAAGCTGTAATATACGTTTCGCAAGATGCAATGGAGGCCAAAATGGGAACAAATATCAATTTCCTTGATTTTGTGGCTTCAAGCATCTGCAACAGGGGTACAAGTCCTGTCCTCAGGTGCTGCTATCCTGCAACTTTTAGACGCATGCATCCCTTCCCTTCTCCAACACCTGAATCAAATGAATGTCTCCTACCAGGCCTGCATGAGGGGATTCAGCCGTTTAAAAGTTGCAGGATAGTAGGTCTCATAGACTGGACTGGGACATCCCTGGTCTACGATGTAGCAGCTCTGGCTCCTGAGCTAAACATAAAGCACAAAGGAGCAGCAGCAGTATATCTCAGCCTCAGGAGGATTGATCAAACACACCTCTGGGAATGAAAAAAATAAACCTCAGGCAAAGTTGACTAAATATCTCTGAAGCCGTTTCTGATGTCCGCATGCCGAAGGTGCGATTGACACTCTGCAGATTCTCTGCGATGTGTGAAGGAAGACGCATCTGGACAGACAGGGTTTAATATTTGCTGCTAGACGAGGAAAATCCAATCCAGGCCACGGTTGGTTTAGACCAGGGGAGCCAAACTCGTCTCTGTGCGGGGCCACATACAGCGCTAATGTCATCTGAAGTGGTGAATATAATAACAGCATAATAATACAAAAGTAATGAAAGCTCCAAATTTTTCTCTTTTGTTTTGGCACAAATCCAAGTATGAAAAGATGTTTATATTTAAGGGGCTAAACTTTTGAAGAATATTATGAACAACCTGAATTTTCTTGAACAAAAGATTTTGTCTGTTACATATTTAAAACAATTCAGATGTTTAATTTTTGTTCCACATTTATGATATACATTTATAGAATATAAAATGTGTTTATAAACATAAATGTCAGTATATAAGATTAAATTTCCTGTTCTTAAATTTAAATTTTTAAAAATTTATATCATTTGATACATAAAAGCTATTTTATATGGTAATTTGTACGCAGTTAAGTCTCCTGCAGCTTTTATACCCGGTCATGTGACTGACGTGAATCAGTTGTCACTCGCTCCTCCAGTTGTTAGGATTTGTATCAAGTCGCTTTTCCAGCCTTTTAGTACCCCTCTTCCAACTTTTGTCCAATATTTTCCATGACATGCTAAAATGTTTTATGTTTGTTTTTACTGTGGAGGATTGTGGGTTTATGAGATTTGCGAATCGTTCCATTTCTGTTTTTGGAGGGATTCCTGTTTATTTTTTCTAAAAATACATTAAAAAAAACAAGTTTTAAATTGGCTTCACCAATGAATGAAAATAACCTGGATTAGTGGGTAACAGCAGAATTAAAGCATATGTTGGATTTGTGGAGCAGACTTCCCACGCAGTATCGCTGGGTGCCATTAAAACTAAAAAGCAACTCGTGTGTCGACACACAGTTTCTTGTTCAGTGGTCATCGTGTCTGATGGCTGATACTTCAGGAAATAAAAGCACACAAATGATGCTCCTTTAGCTTAATGTTGAGGGATCATCTTTTCTGTTTTCAGTGCTTTATGAAGTTTATTTTGCTGCTGTTTGTAGACGCGGATACGATCAGATACCTGATTAAAGCACTTCACAGAACCAGCTGCACCCACTCGGCCGAGCCAGAGCAGCAGTGGGAGAAACGGGCTCTTGTGTGGACTTGTTCTGTGAGCCTTTCAGCTAATGAGAGAATCTGTTCATTCTGCAGGGCACCATCGGTGGGACGGAGTGTATTATTTTCCAGTCAGCACACAAGCTTTAATGTGTCTCAGCTAATACTCGTACTAGATAGAGCTGGAAACTTATTCCCAGAGTTTTTCTTCTTCCAGTGTAAAACTGCTGGATTTGCCAGCAGGTACAGGCCGCCCTGTGTGATCATTGCCCCGCACACAGTCTGCCCATGAAAGGGAAAGGAGAAGTTTTTATAGTGTGACGCTTTATTATCCGACTAAAAGTTAAACATGAGCGTCATAGGAGTGATCAAATTTACGACAGAAAAGGTGTTTTGGCTTATTTATAGTTGCCTCTTATTTTGAACCTCTGGCACCCCAGATGCTTGATTGGTACCTGGATAGCAGTGGGGGTGTCTTAATTTCAAGTTTTTATTGAAATCGATTGAAATTCCGTCATGGTGTTAAGCATCAAAATGATGAGAGAATTGCGGATCATTTTTTCCCTCTTTTCTTGGTGCTAGCATGTGTTTCCCCTCTTCCCTCCTCCATCTGAAGTCAGTGTTGGAATCACAAGATCACACAGTTAGCAGATAAGGTTTACATACATGGATGAAGAACAGGTTAAATCAAAAATACCTTTATAATTTAATGTTAGAAAGCTGTTATTGGAAATCTAAAATACTGTTTAAATATAACAAGTAATTATTTGTAACAGCTTAATAAATTACTTTTTGCAGTTTTCTGATTGTTTGGAAATTAGAGGGACTCTGGACTTCGCGATGTAGCTGCAGTACCGGCCATCACATGTTTCAGACCGATGGGTTAGATTGGTGTGACATCAGGGTGATGTCATCATGTTGTGTTTGGGTTGAGTTAATGTGTGCCACTGAACTTTTCTGACTTGGGCACCTCTAGCAAAAGGCTAATTGAGCGGTGTTAATTAAGGTTAAGAGCAGTCTTTCAGCCTCGGGATGCTGCAGGACAACACAAGTTCCAGGAATGTGCGTGATGCATGTCAGTGCATAGAAACAACATTTTACGGCTGGAAACTTGTGGATGTGTTGCTTTAATGGGCAAAGTTTTGTTGATAAAAATGAAAATCATACCGAAGGAGCAGATTTTCTTGTCATCCTTGGATAAAAGAGAAAAATCTGATCATATTGTAGTTACTCAGGCTGAACAGGACTTCCTGCAGCTGCTGGAAGCTTCTTCACTTGGTCTCACATCCATCATCCATGTTGTTATGTTTTTAGTATTCAATAATGTCCAGCAGCAGATGATCTGAACATGTTTTTGCCATCATATTTCTGACATTCAGGACGTCTACCTGATGCTCCCAGTTTGTTTTTCCTGCCTCTGAAACTAAAAGCTAACTCAGGTTAATCCACAATGAAGCAAAGTTCAAGGAGATAGAAGAAGTTTCTGGTAAAGACCAGAACCGTGTGTGCTGGGTTTGATCCTTTTCTAAAGTAGCCGGAATAATTAGCGTTGCATGGCTTTCATCCAGACACAGGAGCTCCCTCTGTTATTGATTTCATCCTTGCATGTTATTAGATGTTGTTTACACACGCTCTCAGCCACATTATTGGCCTAATTACATGCTAATCACAATATTAATGCGGATGGAAATGGGATTCTGGTCGGCTCTACATGTGCAGAGGTGTCTGTGCTCCTTTGTGGCTGTTAGGAAAGAAGATGATGTCACGGTGTGTGTAAAGTGGACTCAGGGTTTGTGTTGGTTTTTTTCTCAAGCCCTTTTTTGTGGGATTAAAATGATGATTAAGAATTCTCACAGGATTACTCTCCCCGCCTGTTTACCTAGCAGGACTTCTTTCTGGTGCAAGGAGGGGTACCCCTTTAGTGTTTGCCCAAGCAGCGTGGTTGGGGTTGGGGTGTACCTGTGTCCTCAGGCAGCTGGGCAGGGCGTCTTCATGGAGTCTCTGCCTCTGAAGTTCAAACATTAGAAGAAACAGTCTGTTGTTAAGTAGAATACAGGAGGATGCTTTTCCTTTCTGAAGGACATTTTATGCAGGATCCGCTTTTTAATGAGAACCCCGTTACCTCTGATACCATCATCCACACAACAGCAACCTAACAGCTGTTACACATGACTGGTTGGTTGTGCTCTGGTGTTGGTTTTGCTTAATCTAGGCCCTGTTCACATTAGTTATGGTTCCATACACTTTTTCATATCTGATACCGATTCAGATACTGCAGAATCGAGGTGTAGTTAATGTCAATCCGATACTGATCTGGTTCTTTTTGTCACTCTAAAAGTTGTTAATAATAATTAAATCTTCTGTCCTGGTTTCTGAAAGAGAAAGAGAGAGAAAATATGCAATAACTGAAGTGATTTTTAACTGCTGTGGCTTTATTAAAACCTAAAACTCACATCTAATTTAACAGTATTTGGAAACACAACATTCACAGCTGCACCATTCAAATGTTTGATGTGCAAATATTTAAATTGAATAAAAATAATGCCAGTGTGAAGTTGAAGATGAATGTGATGGTTTGGGCTTTATGGTTCGGATCGGACATGTTCTAATAAAAAAGTAATTTTGGCTTGGATCAGACTCCGATCCAGTGGATCAGACCATCACTAGTTCACATTTGTTTTTATGTGTCCGATGTGATTGGATGACAAGATGATACATGCACCGTCATGTATTTATTTCATGTTGATCTCATAATGACATCCCCCTCACATCTTCCTGATTCTCTCCATTTTTATAAAACCAAAATCTTTATCTCAACCGCAAACAGCGTTCCTTCTATTTCTGCTTTGTCTCAGTTCCTCTCTTTCATTTTGCAAAGGAAAGATCGATGCTCCAATCACCATGCTCGCCTTGTGTATCACACAACACACACACACACACAACCAACTCTACACTAGATTACAGTCGCACACAAACTGGATGCACACATGCAGTTGAAATTATTCATTTCCCCGTATGAAATGCAGTTATTGTTCCTTTCTCCTTCCCTCTGCCTATCAGGAGGTATTCACATGGGCAGGAGGAGAGGGAAATGAGTTTTCAGAGGAGCTATAACCAGCTCCCAGGGAGGGAATAATGGTAATAATGTTTTATATGAGGCTCTCAGAGCAGCGCGGCCCGCTGGGCGGCTAACTAGACTGTTCTGTGGTACGGGGGGCCGTTTTAGTAACACTCTTATCATGGGGGGAAACAAACCCGACTGTTGTTCAACAGCTCCAGCTGTTTTTAAAGCAGAGGTCACCAGAGAGTTTGGCCCTGTACAACCACCTTACACCGGCTTTTAGAGATGAAGGTGATGTAAATCACCTGCCACATGTAGGCTAAGCATTTCACATGGCTGTGTTGAATGGGGATGGGAGAAAATGTCAATGTACTGAAATACTGCAACATATTCTGAATGGAAAAATACCTTGTTTTTAATGAACAGTTTGCTACGTATGCAAGCATTAAAGAGTGGTGGTTCATTTTTTGATTAATCTAAAATTGACTTTCTTTTTGTTTCAGTTCAAGAATTCTGAGCAATTCAATTTTAGATTTATATTCTAGCTTTACATGTTAAAATGACTGTAAAAGTGTTTTGATTTTGCATCAAGCCTACTTTCTTTTGATAAATACATTGAAATGAGAAATTGATATTCTATATGTGTGTGACCATAGTTGATATTTGTTAAAAGCTAGACACTTTTTATATTGCACATTAGTGGTGGTATGATTGATGCGACAAGGATAACTGTTTTAGACCTTTACTTATGAGGCTGATTTTAATTGATTGATTTTAATTTTAACTGATTTTAAACAATACAATATTTTTATGAACGTGTCCTCTGACGATGCATCAGTGGTGAGAGCTCAGTGGATCTGAGCTCAGCTGCTCCACAGAGCTCCTCCATCAGGCATCACACAGGCAGGGTCCGTGTTAACACAATATTTTCTGTCATTAATTGTTTTTATTATATTGATGATGGAAAAATCTGAAGACTCTCTGTTGTTTTGACTACAACATATTTTTAAAAACTGTAGTGTTTAAACAAATATTTGTAATAATTCTATAAATATACAAGTAAAAAAATTCATCAACATAAATTTTTTGTATTGAAAAAATATCAAACCATGGTTCTGAAGTATCAAACCAAGCCTTAAATTTTGTGTATTGTTGCATCCCTATCTTGTCCTTTTTCAGTAAGTTCATGTCAGGCACATTGCAGGTGTGAGAGTTTGATATGCTGTGACAGTTTTTTTACCATTAGATTCTGGTGAAGAAAAATGAGAATGTATCGCTTTACTTATATTATCTTGTCATATCGTATCATTGCCCGTAATGTGATACATATCGTGTCACCAGATCCTTGCCAATACACACCCCTATTGTTGAATATTGTTTAATCTTCATTTCAGTTTCCCATCAGGTTACCCACTTCTCCCATGTTTTATCTTGAGAGGGAAGGGAATTGAGTTTTTATGCCTTAAAATGTAACATACCAGGCTTACTGTTCGTTCCTTAGCATTCCTTCCTGCCTCCTGTGAACTTGTGACCTTTTGCTTGGCTTTGCAACTGGATGTTTAAAACTCGCCGAGCTGACTTCAGACCTTTGCTCTTTTACTGTGACCTCTGCCTTTATTGTGTATTTTAACCACTGCTGTCTAAGATCCTTTTTATTTTTATCTGAATATGTTTGGATCCTCCATAACAATGACCTTGTCTTTATCCCCCCCGCTACATAAAGCTGGTCTAAAAAATGAACCAGTGGGATTTCCACAGTTGTGTTCGAGAGTCCGCACAGATTCAGCAGATCGGTATAGATGCCAGACTTTTTGTAATAAACCTGGTTTCCAGAGACATTTTTGACCTCCAAGCATCTCCTCACATCTCCTGTCTCAGAAATTAACATCAGCTCAAAGATGCATGTGACTGACCCGCGCTGCTGTGCTTCTGTCTGATGTGACGGCAGCAGCTCTGACTTGTGTAGAAACCTGTGTGTAAATGTGCAACTTAGCAAGTTCTCTGTTACAGATTGTAACAGCAGAACTGACACAGACATGTTGACTTGCTGTCAGATTACTGGGAAGCAGAGCATGATGAAGGGTTCTGAGGAGACCGCGTCCCTCTACAGAACAAACCAGAAAAGCACTCGGAGAACGCAGACCTCCAAGCTCCACTGACTGCAATGTTAACGAAAATTTCAATGTGATCCAGAATCCGTAATCTCTTCCGGATCTTCAACAAAATTTAATCGATTGTTCCTTGCATCATTCCCCAGCTATCCTGAAAGTTTAATCAAAATCCGTCCATAACTTTTTGAGTTATGTTTCTGACACAGTTCCCGGTACACAAGCTACTGTGCAGGAAATATTATAAACTTGCATATAAAGAGTGTCAGATGTGCTTGAAAAAGTCATTTGATGCAGTGTTCAATAATTGCATTCACTTCCGCCGTTGAAAGGGATGCCTCAGGGCACGGTCCCTGGAGGGAAATCCATACTCTCTGAACTTTGAGCTTCACTCTGTCATCAAAAGTTTTAGAAACAAACAAAGTTTTAGATACCCATCTATTCCAACATACAGTTGCAAGGGCCCTGAGCGTATCCCAGCAGCTTAGAGGTGAGGGGGCGCCCTGGACAGGTTGCCATAAATGGATATTAATATAGCTGATGGGATTTCGGCTGCACCATAACGCTGCTGAAAGTTGAGATCTGATCTGCAAAATGCTGCTTTCTCATGTCGTTACCTTCCTCCACCACACTACTCACTCGGTGTTCTCTGTGCTGCAGCCGTTAGCGTCTAAAGGGGGCTTCCAGGTATGAACAGCGCTGCATCACTTCCTTAAAATATGCAAATAAGGACCAGTTTTTATTAGTTTAGCTAGTTGCAGCAGTATGCATATCATACAAGCCAACACTGCCATGAAGATATTTTTATATACTGTGCAGCTGTATAGGAATTGTTCCGATGTTGTATCATCCGGAAAACCTGCTCTGAACTGGGAGATGGAAAAGAGGCGAAATTATTTTTAAAGGGAATGCAAAAAGATTTCAGGGGTTTTGAATTCCAAAGCCTAATGCGTTTTTTTCCAGAGCTATTAAACGAGTCTAAACGGGCCACCTGATCCATTAATGTATAATGAAGCTAACAACAATGAGGAGTGAATCATTGTTTGAGTGAATAAGCCCTTCTCAGTTCTTTGAGCTCTCACACTGCAGTTGGTGGTGAGAGGAGGCTTAAAAGTAGCGCTGCTCTGACATAAAGTCTACATTTCAACATTCAAAGCCCTAATTATGGTAAAAGTACTCCTATAAACTCCTACTTACAGCACCTGAAGGAGGCTGATGAGGGAGAATCACATCAATTATTGACTGATTATTGATCATATGATGACTTTGCTGTTGTAAATGCAGCTAGTTCAGGCTTCGTTTAGATACAGATTTGTAGCTGAAGGTGCAAAAAAAATTATTTTTTTCATTTTTGGAAAGATTCTCAAAATGTTGTGTTTTTAGATTGGAAAGTAATTAATTTTGAGCAGGTCAGCATCTCCCCATTAGAAAATCAGTAATAGAAGTAACCCCCCCCTCTCCTCTGTTTTATTTTAACCATACTTTGCCCTTAACTTTGTTCCTAAAGTAGCTGCAGCAACAACACTAATTACACTTTTTTAAATGAGTCTTACTGACTGTCATTTGCATGTTTGGGGAAGGAGAGCAGCAGAGAAAATAAATAATTTATGCTTCTCAAGACATGCCCAATATTTATTTGGAACAAGCCCAAATAATCAGCTCCACTGAAACAACACAGATTCATATTGTGGCGGTTTACTTGCTAAGTTTTCCTTTTTAGCTTTCTTGCTGTGTACTTTCTCGTTAAACAGATCATCTGCAGAATAGCTGCTTTCCAGGCGTTTTGCATTCATTTCTGCTCTCACTGGAAGCTGGTAAAGTGTGAGTGCAGTATAACGTTGAGGTAAGGGCCAGTTGATGGTCAGGGATCAGACCGGAGGTACTGATAGAGAAGGCTGCACATAGGTGGGGAGTTTGTTTTTTTCTTTTTTTAAATCAGTGATTTCTTGTTTAGCTGCTGTGGTTTTTCCGCAGTTGTTCCGATATTCTACACATCCAGCTAATTTGCAATCACTGTGTCCTTCCTGCATGAGCAAGAATGTTTCTCACAAAAGCACAAGAACGAGTGTTTTACACCCCCCTCCCTTCCTCATTCCCTCCACTTTTTTAAAATAAATGATTCAGGAAAAAACGGCAGGAATCAGCATAAACTGGACGTTTTTTTAAAAGTTGAGGATGCGGCACAATCAAGCATCTTTGAATGCAAATGCACCGATTGTGTGTTTGTGTTTCAGACATGCAGATAAATACAAGATGAGAATTCTAGCTTTAGTTATAGCTTCTCCTGCTCCAATTCCACATGCATATTTTATTTATATGACATTGGTCTAAGGTTCATGTTTCATTTTGTGGGTTTCACTTGTGCTACACATTCATGGGCCTTTTTATGGAGATGCACCTCCATGGCCACGGCATGCATCGCTGCAGCGGTATGTTTAAGAGAAAGAGATGTTTCATGTGTTTAAGTCACGTTTCCGTCATTTTAACCACAAATCCGTTTGCTTTAGTTGGTTCTGGAGGAAAGCTATCCGACCCGGCGGCTGAAGTAAGGAAGATGTTTAAAGATGTCTTCCTCGGGGCTTAACTGGGCGTATGTGCCCTATAAAGACTTCAGACGGGAAAGTATTGCTGTGGCAGCAGTACGGAGAGATGAAGGGACGGATCATTATCTTTGTCGTTTTGAAATTAAATCTAAAAGGAAATTAGATGAAAAACTGAAAGATAAAGTGATCCTCGGTTATAAGAACCTTGATGCATACAGTAGAATTTGAGGATTTTGTTGTCTGATTATCATCAGATCAGTTTGGGGTCTGTATGTTCTCAAACATCCAGCTTTGAACTTGATTTCTACCGGTAAGCATGTTGTCTTTGTGAACGGTGCAGTATTTGTGGAACTAATATAATTCTCACCTTGATTCATGCAGCATTGAGGTATAAGTTGTAAGCTTGGTTTGTATGGGCTGAATGAGGGTAAACAGCAGAATGACAGGGTGGGAACTTCACAGGAAAGTCAAACGAAAGTAGCCTGAAAAAATATATTGCAAAGAAAAAAAAAGGAAAATAGTAGAGGTATCATGGAAAAGTGAGAACTGCAGTTCTTCCATCATTTCTCTGATAAAAGATGGAAAAATTGCGAATGCTTATAAATATAGAGAGGGCGAGAGGAGCCGGGAGAAAAGGAGATAAAGAGGCAACACGCACAAACGCTCCAGCACGCACATACAAGGAGGAGAACAGTGAGTCGACAGGGAGCAAATGAACTCCTTTAAAGCAGACAGAGTACAAGCTGTTCTCGCTGTCGCCAGTCATTTGTGCTCCGTGTGTCATTTCTCCATTCTGTACCAGTCACAGCCAGCTTCTCCCATCACTGCTTGTGTTTTAACACAAACGCCGACCAGAGCTTCCACAGCTCCTCAGCCAGCTGGAGCAGGGAGGAAAAAGCACCTAACGGCATATCTAACCAACATCTTTTTAGATATGAGCGCTTTTCCTTTGATCTCCAGGCTTGTGATCGACCTGGAAACAGGTGAAATATAACAAACAGTCCGGTTCTACAGATCTTCTGCTGTAACTTTCTAAAAATGTACAATCAGACCCAAACGTCCTCCAGTTTCATCCAGATGGAGACTTTTCTGTTGAAGATTCTCGTCCAGGACACACTTCATGCACGTTGATCCAGCTCAAGCTCGGTGCTCAAATGTCCAGTGAAGTCATTTCTATGGAACAAAGACCCAACACAACAGTAGGGGACACTGGCCTGATTTTATACATATGCACATCTGTGGACTTTTGATGAGGACTATTCAGTTTGGTCCTACGAGCGCCGCAGTCCTACGAGCGCTGCTTGGCAACACAAAGTGCTTTACAAAATAAAAACAGATTTAAAACTTAAAAACCTTTGCACACTGCATGATGAAAACGCAGGCTTTCATTGCTTCCCTGCTCCAACACACCCGCCTCTAATAACAGGAATCCAACAGACTTTGAAGTTCTACAAAATGACTCATTAATCGGCGTCAGGTGTGTTGGAGCAGGGAAACACTGAGAACCACTTTGGCCCTCGTTTTTTTTCCTTTTTTTCATTATTCAGATCCCCATTAGCTTCCACCGCAGTGGTTGCTAATCTTCCTGGGGTCAACATAAAAAAAATAAACAATATACAAACATGAAACATACATTCATACAATCAATCTATGTTACAAGGTTTTAAAACAGACAGCCTTAACTCATCAGTAGCAAAAAAAGCCACTATAGAAAAGTTACAGTATCTGGTTTACAAAAAACATTAGTATATGGAACATGGAGATGAAATCCCATTGTGTGGATCCAACATCAGTCTCAGGGATTTTTTTAAAACTATATTTACCCTTAGTGCTTTTTATGTTAATCGATAAGGAATTCCAATGACTAAGGCTTCTATAGAGGACTGTCTTATTCGTTAGACCGAACTAATTAGTCCTTGTCTAAACGGAAACAGAAGACTGGATGGGACAAGATGGAACACAGAGAAGGTTTAGTTTGGAGACGCTGAAGACTATAATACCATGTCTGATGGTAAGCTAATGGTAGCTAATGCTAGTCTGTTCGTTGGGTCATATTGATCCAAATTCCAAAAAATATTCCTAATATCTCAGACTGTTCTTCTTCCTCAGTGTTTTGTTTATAGTTATAGTCCATTACCTGAAATAATTAGTGCAGTCTTTTTTCTTACTACTAATCAGTATGTGATGAATTTATCTCAGTACCCCTCCCTCCCCACCCATCACCCGCACAGTGCTCTGATTTCACATCGTTGGTGAGCAGCTATGACTGCGTGCTCCACGTTGTTTTCTGCAACATGAACCGCTGCATCGCCTCCGCTTCATAGTTCACTTCCTGACTAGTTCCCATGGGGCTGATATGCATTGAGCTGTAACTGTCAGATCATAGTTGTGGTCTGAGTCTTATTCTTTGGTAACATATAGTTTCCATGTGGTTTCATACTGAAATATTTCATAGTGACTCCAGTTCTACCTTAAATCCCTAAAATCCCACTTCAGAGTGACACCAATGGGTCGCCGATCTTCTCCCGCATGAGTTTAGCTGCATGATCTGCAGGAAGGCAAACATGACTAGTGGAGGTGACTCCACTGTCACATGATCGTAAGATAATAGATTAGTCTGGAGCTGTTGCCATGGTAACATAAGAGGCCTGCTTTAAACAACAAATTGTCTCATCTCGTCTGGAGAACCTTGACCTGGAGGCTGCAGTTGTGCATGTTTTTCATGTTTCCTGCTTCAACACACCTGATTCAAACTAAACGGTTTGATTCATCATATTCAGTCGTTGTGCAACAGCAAACGTCCAAAACCTGCAGGACATAATCCCTAACATTTTTTTTAGTTTTAAATTGAGTCTACCTTACAGTATTCAATAAACAAGTTAAACGTAACCCCTACACACTTTAAAGCCAGCAGTTTGATTCTGGAGTTTTTAACGCGACCACGTCTCCGTTCTGTCCTTTCTGAGCCTTCGGACTAATCCCAGGAAAAATGCTGCTTCTTTTCTTTTAAAGTTGCCAGTTATAAAGCCGTGTCTTGTCAACTGTCGTAATGATGATGTTGTTGTAGTTGTTGTCCTCACCGGTGCACTTCCAAGCCGTCAGCGTTGTTGTTGTTGTGGTTGCTGCTGGGGCTAATAGGAGATACATCCTTTCCATTAGCTGCTAATCTCCTTGCCCAGGGTGTGAAGAAAGCAATATTACCAGGAGGATTTAAAGAGAGCTCCTGCCTCCCTCCTCCTCCTCCTCCTCCTCAACTCTTCACTGAAAAGATTTTTTTTCTTCCAATTTGTCCTTTGCAGCAAAGACACAAGCACGTGCACACATTGCTGTGAATTCCCACACTGACCCTTCTGCTCCTGGAGGCCAAAATAATTGATTTAAATAGAGATTTGTAGATACACTACTAACAAACACTCAAAAAGCTGCTGTCGGGACATTTTTCACTACGCAGCTCTGGCCGATATGTTATTAACTTTTATTTCTGCTCCTGTTAGTCGTTCGATAACCAGACTCGCTGTTTGGGTGTCATTTCGGTGTCGACATCATGCTTAGTTTCATTTCATTGTAGCTGAAATGCCAGAAATATTATTTGTTTTTGAGGGAAGCTTCATGATGAGCTGAACGAGACCTTGAGACGTGTGTTTGACTATTTTGTTTCTGAAGTTTGTTGATGTTCGGGACAGAATTATTGCTCTGCTTGCTGACTGCACTGTTTTCTGCCCCCATCACAACAAATATTCACAGTCCACAGCATACTTCACCGACGTAGGAGCTTTTGAGGAAAGGGTGCAGAAGAAACAATAAGAACAGCTGTGATGGGGCCGACTGTTTCTCAGACTGGTGTCCACTGGGACACGTGTGGATTAGACGGCAGCAGGTGTAGCTGAGTAGTAGCTAGAAATGGTGTCAGCTTGCAGAACAGGAGGGACATGTATTTCATTTGTGGATGTAATCTGGCTACAAACATGGAAATATTGCACTTTCATGGTTTGATGTATTCGCAGCGGTCCCAGTCCAGGGTGGTGGATACGTTTCTGGGCCTCCGACGCCGGCTTTATTTCCTGCAGAGTTTCATCCAACGTGCAGACATTTGCATTTCAAACCTGCTGAAATTCTTTGATCTAAGGCTGAAGGAGTCATTGATTCTGAATTGGATCACAGAAATTGAGCCTGAGTAAGGTCTGTGATTGGTTGCTGGTATCCGTCTGCAGAACTGGGACACCAGGGAAAGACCTGTCAAAGTGCGGTCCCGTGTTGTCTCCGTTTTCCAGGGTAGCGTTGCCCCCACCGTTAGCCTTATAGGTGTAAAACCAGAGAAGGCGTGAGGGGTAGGAGGGGTGGAAATAGAGTTTCCAACTGGCTGAAAACCAAACATATTAGTGTGATATTTGGGTCGAATTCTAATCCTTCCACTCTGATTTAATGACAGTGAATCAGGGCTGTTTTCATGCTGAAGTTTCTTTTTTTTTTACATGTGAAGGGTAAAATGTTCACCTTGACAAGGTAATGCTTAAATGACTGACCATCTGTCGACTCGTATAACCGAATGCAGAAACTAACTCATGCACAACATCAGCCTTGGCCATTTTTCTGCAGTTATGAACATTACTGAACAGAGAGCCTTGCAGAGCCGCAGAGAAAAATGTTTTATATTCAAGGCAAATTTTAGCTGTAAACACCTACATCTAAAATTCCATTTGTTTGTTGTCCTCCTTTCTCCCAACTGTCTGCCGTGGAGGCTTTTATCCCTGCCTGGATCATGAATATGCAATGTGATCCTCTTCTGATGCCTGTGGGGACTCTGCCTCATCTCGCCTCTGCTGCCTACACAGTGAGGTCAAAGGTCAGAGGTTAGCTTGGCCAGAGCGGCACAACCTGCAGCTCCAACTCAGTTGGATATTTGATGAAAACATGTGAATGCAAATTTATTGCCATCATGTACTGCAGGGAAATGTATTTAGGGTTAGTTATAAGTAATATAACTGAGAGCAGAAAGAGTAGAAAATAATTTGCTGTATTTCTTTGTAACAAAGCTGCAAGGTGAGTTTTTCATGGGAAAAATCTGCTCTGCTGCTCATCTCATAAATGCATTTTCTTTACAAATGTTTCAGCTTTTAAATGATAAATAAGCAGGCTTTTCAACAGTACAAGATTAATTGCAGAGACGTATTCCTGCAATAAAGAAATAATTTACCAAAACAAATTTCCTTACTTTCTGTTGGATATGTTCATTCCTTTGGTTTTATGTCTTTGTCAGGTATGTTGATTTAATGGGATGTATGAAGAGGTGCACAGTCTTAAATAATGCTTGTGGGCCAGTGTTGATTTTATCTCTAGATTTTTTTTCTTTTAAGGATGCCAACTGTCCAGCTTTTTCAACTGTAAACAGAAAGTGATTTCATACAACGTAAAATCTCTCATTTCCGTGCTTGTGCACCTGTGATCCCATGATTCATCACACCGCTGAGAGTCCTGCGTCTGTCCTCTGAGATAAAGATATGAGTACGGGTGTACATGTCTGTGTGTGTTCATGCATTTTAGAGGATGCTTTTCCTTCAGAGGATGATTGCTTTTCCATTTTCACTAGATAATTCCCCGGACTGTCAGCAGTTAAGCTCATCAAGAGCTAAATGCTTGCCTGGCACATTTCTGTTTGATTTTCATGACTTCCCAAGAAGCGTGAAGATTAGGCAGATCAGACCAATAATGGAATGAAACGCACACTTTATGAGTTTTTCATCTGATGCACAAACCCAGTTATCTTGTTTTTGTAATTCCCCGATCTGTGATTGAATGTTTAAGTGGATGCTGGGAATGATGAAAGATTAACATTTTAAGTCTTGTATTATTTCAGCTCTGCACCAATGTGAGGGAAAAAACAAAAAAACAGCATCTTTGTGTTGATAAAGCTTCTCAAATCTGAACAGCGGCTTGGGTTGAGATTAACTGATTGTGTAGCTGTTACTGACATCTAGTGGTGAAGTTGGGAATTGCAACTAACAATCAGCATCTTCCACAAAATATGTAATGTGAACATTTCTCAGTATGTTAAAAAAAAGCAGCGTTGCATGTCAGAGCTGGGAGGTGTGAGGCAGATATGTTAGTATTTTGTTAGTCTCATGCAGCATCCGCTTCATGTGAAGGAAATGAGTCCTGAGAATTTAAGAGCAGATGTAATCTGGAATGCCGGAGTTGTTTGGTGAGAGATTGTTGGTAAACTGTCTGTATCTTGGCTCAAGCTTTCTGTTGAAGAAAAGCAAGTAACCTAGTTCCCACTTTGAGAACATTGGTCATTAATCAGAGTTTCTATCACGGAGGAATGTTGTTCAGGTTTTCTTCGTTATGCTGAAAACAGCTTCTTCTTTTTGTGTTTTCAATAAGTTACAGGAATTCTTGAAAAGTTATGGATTCAGTATTTATGAATTTTTTTATTTTTCTGTCCTTGTTTTTTAAAAAGACTTGGTTCTTCCGTCTGAACATACCGTTCTGTCCGACCACTGCATTTATCTAACACTTAGTCTTTTTATCAAAAATAAACAAAGAGCAGAATCAGCAGTAACATCAGATTAAAAGAAGTATGATAATTTGCCAATAGGTTGATTTTCTCACTTTGAAAAATCTGGAAAAAGCAAAACTGTGTGCTGTGGCGTAGAGCTGTAAACACAGCTCAGCTTGCCCGTTCCTGTTTTCATCTTATAATGCTGGTAAAGTAACACACTATAAAAAACATGCGAAGGCATGCTGTGTGTTAAAAAGCCAAAATTATACAAGTAAGAAAGATGGTTGGCAGAATTTATGTGTGTGTGTTTGTGTTTGTGTGCATGTTGGGGTCATGGACAGAGATGTATGAGCTGGAACAGAAAACAACGTAGAAACCAAACAAGCAGCACTGCTGCAGGGAGAGATCCATACACACCCTTAATTGATGACTGAACTCTGTGTATGTGTGTGTCTGTCTGTGTGTGTGTGTGTGTGTGTGCGTGTGTTCTCCCTTGTTCTTGTGGGTAAGATGGTGTTGAAGGGGAAAAGGGAGAGAAAGCAGATGAGACGGGGTTTGTTTGGGAGTGTGTGTCCGGGGTGTGTGTAGTATTGACGTAGTGGTGCTCTCTCCAGACCTGAGCTCAATAAGAGCCGACTTCAAACAAACAGCAAGCGCTTCAGAGAAGGCAGGAAAAACAAGGAGGTAAAAAATAAATGAAGACAAAGGCCAGAGGACGACAAATAAAAGGAGTCAGGCGTGTAACGGAGGAGAAGAAGTGATAGGGGGGACATCAGGGCAGAAAGGAAAAATTAAAGGGGACACCTGAAAATAAATAAAGGCTGAAAATAAGAGGAGAGTAGGATTGGAAGAGGGAGAAATGGAGGAGAAAAGGTGGCATGAAAGCTTTAAAAAGAAAAAATCCAGGTGAGCATATCTCTCAGGTGATCGTCTCCGTTTTTTGGAACTGCGTGACTCAAAGTATATATAAATCTATATAGTTCTTTTAATCAGACAATTAAAAAAAGGTTAATGTCTTTCATGATGTATATTCATACAGTATTATCATCTTAACCACAGGTATTGCGAGGAGGATCATGCTTCTGTCCCACGGAAATAATGGGCCTAATGTCTTTGGGTGTGTGCCATTGAGCTTTGATGTTTTTTATTTCTTATGTATAAATAGTTTTTATGGTGTGAAGCACATTTTTATGCATCTGCATGAAAAATGCTCTATAAATAAAGTTTGATTGAATATTCTCTCTCTTGGGTGACTCCACAGGAAAGGAAGCTAAAAGGACATAAAAGTGGATTTTTATAGCTCTAATGAGCAGTTGCGGTCTTGTGTTGTGGACAGAACCCTGACTGAAAGATGTCCGTATGATCACCTCTACTTGCTACATTTTTATGTTTTAAAAAGCAAGTTATATACATAGATATGTTCAGAATGAAGTATCGTTACCATTAAACTGCAAAGTTCTACTTCCCATATAAAAGTTGAAGGGATGTTGTTTGAAGTCTGTTATTTGCACTGTTGAGTTTAATCTCTTAATAGAAAGTGTCTGTGGATGTTCTGCCACCTCCACTCTGATTAAAGCGGGATGTGAAGCGCTGTTTTATCATTTCCATTGACTGTCTGCTGCTTGGCTCCTCCTGGCTGAGCCTGACTAGAAAGCGTGATGGCACCCATGAGTTGCTCTGAAGCTGATCTGAGGATCTAAATCCCAGTCCTGCTCAGCTGTGTGCAGCTCACAGGGATAACAAGATAGAACGGAAGATTGCAAAATGTTAATACGCAGCAGCAGCAGCAATGTGAGATTAATCAGCAAACTTGAGACAACGGGAGGAAAAAGTGAAAGTGTAAATGAGGTGTGCTTGCTGCGGCTTGTTTCAGGCATGGACGCTTTTCCGACCCGTCTGAGCTGTGACTAATCCCCCCCATCCCTACTTTCTTTTGTTTGTTTTACTTCTTTGCTCTCTATAATCTGTCTTTGGGATGCTTGTCTTTGTGGGGTTTTTTGAATTAAGGATTTGAGCCTGAATCACTTAATGCTTAATCTGCAGCTGTAAATCCATTTTCATGTTTTTCATTTCTGCAGAGGATTTGTCGTTGAACACGAGCGGAGATCTGAAATATATTTAGCAATCCTGGCACGTAATTTCTGTTTCATCTCATTATTTTGCTTCATTGTAATCATTAGAGATCTGCTGTCCTGATTAAACCAGCAGTAAAAGCATGTCCTAGTGCTAACATTTAACCCATCTGCCGGAGTAGAGAAGGAAAAAAAGCCGTTGAATTACATGCGGAATAAACAGAACGTGTGGAGAACAGTTCAACTTCCTCAGACGGATGATAAAAAAAGGTAAAATTAGATGAGACTAATAATCGACTGAACTGTCTGAGTTTAATTTTGACAAAACAGAAGCAAACTAATAGAAAAATAACTTGTTTTGATGTTTTATAGCAGTCAATGCAAAGGTTATGCATCATAATGTAGCACAATGGCTAGTGTGTGTTTGTGTGTGTGTGTGTGTGTGTGTGTGGTGCAACTGCACAGGAGATAATAAAGATGTGTGATTTATCCCTTGGATACACACCAGGTAATATATCATCTGACTGCTGCACAGGATGTAGGATGTGATTAGTAAATAGTAGAAATAATCCCCCCTCAAACAAACACAAACAGCGTCATAGCCTGAAATAAACATATTTCAGTTTTACATTTACATTGTTTGTTTTTTTCATAATTATATTTTATGTACTGTAAATTTGTTTACATGGACAAAAATCCGTGTTTATATGATGTTTTGATTTATTGATGAAATAAATGAGTCGATTTTTATAAGTTAAAATTTAAATTTTTTTAAATAATTGTATTCAATAATTGGACATCCTGGGGGCCAGTTTTGGCCCCTGGGCCTCACGTCGGACAGTCCTGTAGTTTCCTTGGATCATATAGTTCTCATCTTGTTCCAATCGGACACACAAATGGTTTCATCCTCATCAGTATCCGTCCTGCATTCAGTCTGACGTCTTTCTTTCATTCCTGAACGTGCCTGAAAGCAGACAACACACTGGAAACTCTAACACTAAGTACACACCGCTGCACCGGGCTGTTCTAGATGAGCATCAGCTCTGAGAGGAAAAGTTTGAACCTGATTATCTGGAGACATTTTCATCCCATAATGGGAAAATGTGTCTGAGGAGGCCAGAAAGAGAGAAGACTGCTTCATTCTGCAACCCTGTTGTGTGTCCTGCAAGAAGTTACCGGCTTACCCCCGCTAGTAGCCAGAAGTTACACGGTATTACATGTGACCTTTGGATTTGAATCCCAGGTGATGGCAGTCCCAATGCAGCCGTCTGCCTGCAACATGTCACTGCTGCTGTGTGACCATCTAAACATGATTTATAAATACGGATAAATCTGGCTGTGGAAGCTGAGCTTTCCACCGCTAGTAGAGCTGCTTGTGTAAATGTGTTCATCTGGATCATTCAAAGCAGCAATATTCCTGTTCTAATGCCCCCCTCCCCCACTCTCCCCTGGCTTTACCTCTGTGTCTGTCTGGAGCTGTCAAAGTATCCAATGAGCGTGACGCCTCGGGGTGCACGTGTGAAGGCCTCACCGTTCTCATTATGATTCTACATGAATGAGTCTGGATGAATGAATAAGTTTCCCTCAGAGACTCCACACACACATTCTCACTCACATGCATGCAGACGTCGGCCGCTTCATGCCTCAGCTTTCGTAATTAAATGTCTGTGTTCATGTAAGCAGACGTGAGAGGCATGGAGAGGATGCCATGCTGCATTAGGAGGAAAAGCTGAGAGTGTGTGTGTGTGTGTGTGTGTGTGTGTGTTGTAAATGGGATTGGGTCCAGAAGAACTACAAAATGAGACTCAAGCCAAACCAGTCTTAAAGAGGAGAGGAGGCCAGGGGTGTGTTTGTTGTTGTTTCCTCCTTTATCGGTTCAGACCGGGTATCGCCCCCGACTTCCTGAATCAAATCGATTTATTTTATTATTAATTTCCTCCGCCAAGGCACAGAGGTCAAACTTGCTCCATACTCCACCTGAAGCAAGAACTTTTTTCTTCAAGGAGAACAAGAAACGTCATCTACTCCAACTTTACGTGTCCGACCAATCACGTAACACTTCCCGAAGCGCCACAAGAGGAAAGTTCTGCCAGTCTGATGTGTGGAAAAGTGACTTCAAATCATCCTCCTCATTTATCCATCCAGGTCCTTTTTTTTCTTTTCCCTAACATCTAATTCCCCTCCTTCACTTTTCTTCTTGCAGCTTTTCGTCTGTCATTAGTAATTTCTTCCATGTTTTCCTCTTTGCACCCCTCCTTTGCCCTTCCCTCTCTTCCTCCTCTTCTTCATGCTGTGTTGTTAGAGCCACCAGGGGAAGACCTAGCAACACAGGCTAACACGTTCACCGACACACTCTGACTCCCGTCCCTCTAATGGGCCCATTTAGACAATGTGTCGCATCAGCAAGTCGCACGGCTAAATAATGAGGAGGAGGAGGAAGGAGAAGAGTGCATGTTGTTTTCTGCATCCCTTCATCCAGACGCCTGCTGCACTATAAACACACACCACTGAAGTTGTGACCCTGAATGTGTTGTGCGTGATCGTTACAGGGAAATAAGGCGTCTTGAAGCTCCCATCTCTTATGCATCGCCCAAATACACACTGAGACACACACTTCCTCTCCATCAAGTAAGACACACTCCCCCGCTTTTCTAAATGATACCTTGCACACGCTAAACTACAAAAACACATTTACGCCTGCAGACGCACACACACACAAACCTGCATGCAGACGTGCTTCTGTACCTTCTAATAAATGATGCAGACTCTTTTAAAACTGTGCCTGCTTACTGCAGACAGTCTTGTTTTTGTATTTTCCCACAAGCTGTGAGAACGTGGTTCATGTCCTACATTAACATTTTATATCTTATCAAATTAGTATTTTCTAAGGATTGTGGTTTTATGGAACCTTGTGCAGACTAGCAGCAGTTGACTTATAATCTGGCTAACACTAGCAGCTTATGATTAGCATATTAAAGAGCCATATTGTGCTAATAACTACCCTCTGCATGTGGGTTTTTTTCCCGGTGTTGCATACTGGAGGTCCTAAAGCTGATCAGAAGCCTTCATGGCAGTAATTCAGACTCATCTGAGCTCAGAGAACGACTGCACAGAACATCGTGTTGCCCTTACATTAGCTTTTGTTTGCATTACTGCAGCTCTTAGTCATTAAAACGCCTGAGTACACTGATCAAGGTTACCCTGCTACCTGAAGGGAGGAAAGAGTCTTAAAATGCAAAAAATGACCACATTCTCTCTTTCGTTAATGACTTCCATTCATGCTTATTATTATGACTTTAAATCCATTTCTGTTAGCACATAAGACAGAAATAGTGAGCAATAAAAAAAATGAAGGCACAATGGATGTGGAAGCTTTTTTGCTCTCTGCATGGGATTTTCAGACAGAACGGAATTGAGCTGATTCTTGTGAAGCTAAAAGCTTTCAGTGTTTCAGACCAACATGGGCTGCAAATGTCTGCTTGGTGGAATTTGTCTTGGATGAAATACAGTCGGTGGGATTCTTTTATAAACATGATACATGCTTTATGACGTCTATCTCTGCTGCATGGATCTTTCTCTTTTTAATCTCTGCAACCTAACCATCTTAGAAAGCATTCTTTTGAGTTCTTCAAGTTTGCAAAAATTGCAAAACTATAGAAATATTCAGCTTTAATTTACAGAACACATAAAAAGCTGAGTTTATTACAACATAAAAAACATTAATATCTCAATAACTTGTCTGGGTCTGATGATTTCTGAATGTCAAAATGGTGATAAAGAGGACGGCTTAAATACAGGTTCTCATTATAGAAAATATTGTGGTTCAGAAAGCTTTAGTTTTTTGTTTTGTTATTAACCTTGTTGGGAACAGCATGTTGAACAATGACAACTTTAACATCGAACAGCTGTATGTGTGCGTTCAGAAGCATGAAGAACATGAAATTACATTTACAAATAAGTTATAGTGCATTTCAGGTTAAAAAAAGGGGACATCTCTTTTTGTAAGCTGTGTACCTTCAGAAGTTCTCCAGACTTCTTGAAAGCTGCTCTTTGGATGTTAGCTGCCCTTCCTTAAGTTCTCTGTCCAGATCAGGCCTGTTGCCACAGATTTTATGTCATGTGGCATACTTCTGTATTTTCCCCTTCCAGGGAAGGGATCAACTGAAGCTCCAGATGCATCTCTGGGGTCCTGGTTTAGGTCTTTTGCTCATGGATATTATTTTAGATCCTGTTCATCTGCTGAAAATTTTTTATCTCTAATATTTCTTCTTTTGTCCTCCACTTGTCCAGTTTCCCTGAAAGTTTTGATGGTGAATAGACAGTACTTGTATAGCAAAGGGAGTCCAGTTCCAGTCCTCATGGCTACTACCCCTTCTCCAACACACCTGCATCAAATGAAAGTCTTGCTAGCAGAGCTTAACCACCTACACGAACTTCATCCTTCTGATTCACATGTGTTGAAGAAAGGATGCATCTAAGTGTAGGAAGGTACCGCTCAAGGACTGAACTTGGGCACATCTGTGCTAATCCTGTGTTGACTTCCGTTAGGTTCAGTTTCTTACCCAAGGACACTTTGGCCTTCTGGTTAGATGACTGCTCTGCTTCCTGAGCTACAGCCCCAGTTCATGGACAGATGTGTCCGTGAGATACGCCAAGTCAAATCCTTTTTAATGGCTGTTAAACTGCCTTATCTTTGCTGTTTTTCATACATGCACCTAAAAAATGTGCAGAAATGATACGTGTCTGTGGCAGGCTGGTGAGCTGGGTGCCTCTTGTTACGCCTGAATGCTACATATGTGTTAAGTGTCTTAGCAGAGAAACACTTTGCACAGCTTGTAATGCCTCGTCTTGTTTGGCGTTCGGATTTTAGTAAGAATTGATACTACAGGATATTTGCTGAAAGGTGCACCTTAAGCTTGACCACATGGATAAATAACGCTGCTGTTGAGCAGAGCAGCCTCCTTACGGGCCCCTCACTTTTTATTTAGTTTGAAAATGTTCAAACATTCAGGTTTTTTTTTTTTGTTTTTTTTTTTTTTACTGAAATGTTGAGATTTTATTGCACAAGCCAACAAGTGCAACAACAACTGCTGAGAGATTATTGTATTTTAATGTAATGTAGAAAAACCCAACCAGGGACAGGAGTTAAAAATTAGCTTCAGCTACAGATTCTGTTTTTCTGAGCAGCTCAATTTTCTTTTGTACCTGTGTGCAAATTCAATTTCCCTCTCTGAGGAATAAATATACTATTCACAATAAGTTAGGGATAAGTTATCATTTACAGAGTGCTTTATCTATATGGTGAAAATTCAAATGAAATGAGTAAAAGTTCCCATTGATATTACCATGAATGAGAAGAAACAGCATTTTCATTAGTTGGTTTTATGTACTTTTATGGCTCTGTTGTGAAGCACTTTAAGTATCTTTTGGTTATTGTAAAGGGCTACAGAAATTAGATTTGATTGGCTGAATGAACCGAAGACAAAAAGTCCAGCATGGCCCTTAAATACCAAAGAGCAGGAAGTAAAACTGAAATGAGCTCTAAAAGCTGCGCAGATGCTTTTAAGAAGCTCCTGGCTGTGGACAGCAGACGCTCCGAAACACTCAGACTGTGACATTTATGACTAAATCTCACTTTCATCTTTCATCCACTCAGATGATGACTGATGCAGAGAAAATGTCAGTAAACAACTAAAGCTGATAGCGCTCATGTCACACCCAGCAACACTTTTCCTCCCGTATTAAAGTTTGTTTTAACGTTTTTTAAAATAATCACAGTGTTCTTTTGGCTTCAGAATTAATGGCATTTATGTTTTAATATTGATTTGTTTATCGGGTCCATTTCAGCCTGTTAAGTTCCCATTGGTGCATGATGATTAAAGGAGTAGATCACAAAAAATAAAAGCCCAAGATGGGAAGCAGTAGTCATGACAACAGATTCCCTTGGTTAGAGCTTTTTTGTTTTATTGTTTTAATCAAACATATTTGAAGTTGCTGGTCTGATTTCTTGGCCAATCCATCCACAGATGTCGGATTCAGAGTGGGAGGACATGTTGGAGGGCTTTGATGAGCGGAGTTACCTGAACGCTCGACGCTGGAAGCCCGGCGACGACCCGTACACGCTCTACGCCTTCAACCAGAGAGAGAGCGAACGGATCCCCAGCAACCGGGCCCTGAGAGACACGCGGCACTACAGGTACGCAAGCAAGATAAATACAAACATGTGCTTTAATTAGAAGGGTTTACATATCAGGAGATGGTAAACAATCATGTGGCCTTAATACAACCTCACATGAACGCCACCTGACTCATAAACCTGAGAGACAGACTGATGTCATTTCACGGATCAGTTGGTTCATGTTTGTGCATCATTGTCTGACTGAAATCAGTTTCTCACTGGAAACACGGTAGCGCTTTCCCTGTCCATGAGGCTTGTGTTTTATTTAGTTTCCTTAGAACACGTGCTTGTCTTGCCCTGTCTGAATTCCTTTTGGTTAAATGTTCATTCACATAAACTCCGGTGCCAGCCAGCATTTATTCAGTTTTACTTTTCTGGTTAGCAAAGCACACAACAATTCTCGGCTTTGCTTTTGTGTCCTTTCGATTCAGCCTTTGGCGGGCTAAAATCAAAATTCATGTCTTGCTTTTCAAAGAAATCCACAAGTTGCAACTCTCCTTTGTCTTTTTGTACGATACCTGCGCATAAGTTCAATGTTTGGCCTCCAGTCCAGTAATAATCACGCCGTTCATCCTTTACTGTTGTTCCAAATCGTCAGTCCTTTATTCCAGGCCTTGAATCTTTTAATCTTTTCTGGAAGTAAAGTTTTCAGCTGTTGTAGTATTGTTTGTTTAGTGAGTTTGCTTATCTCCTCCAGCACAAAGTTCAGAGATTTTTAATTTCCTTTGTTTCTTCCTCTCTCTCCATTCCCACCCGTCCTTACTTTGGGTGGCATTCCTTCTTATTTTATAATGAATTTTCTTTTGTTTTGTGTTTGTTTTTCTTTGATAAGTAATGAAATCTCTGAGCAGCAGTGGTAACGATCATCAGGACACGCCATCGTTCCAAACCATGCAGGAAAAGTCTGTTTGCCTGCTGCACCTCTTAGTGTTTCCATAGAGGTGAAAATGGTCTGGAAAGGCAGATGTTTCTGCAGCATTCACATGTTAAAACCATGGCAGCCATTGCTGCCCATCAGTCTGGGACGGTTATTAGGTCATTCCAAACTATTTCTAGTCCATCACCCTACACTGGGAAAACAGCCCCAGTCTTCTCAGGCGTAAACGTCCCAGTAGGTCCTACCCAGGAGCTGCTCCCCGTATGAGCAGCTGGGAGGGGCTGCAGGAGAAAGTCGCTTCTCTGTACGGGCATAAAATGTTCCAGTTCAGAAGATGATGGAGAATTTATTTTCATTTTGAACCTTTTAATGCTCAGTAATCCTTAACTCTTCTCAGTGTCCAACAAAAATGTTTGTCCATCAAGTCTTTTCATGTTTCAAGTCTTTACTGAAACTCATTACATGACCTGGTCCTAAAAAGGTTTGAGCACTCTGAGAAAAAGTCGGCACAGAAACAGTCGGAGCGTGGGCGTGTTTTATTTCTGCTGAGCCCTAAACCACCACTCACGATTAAAAGGCCTACACGTTAAAGCAGCTGCTGAGTGGACCATGAACTAATCTTTATGAATCTTCTTCAATGAAATGTGAGGCCATCATGCGGCTGAGATGGACTCCTACAGGAGAGAAAATACCACGATGGGACCTTCACAGAGCTGCAATGTTGGAAAGAAGGGTCGAACAAAACTCCTCTGCAATGATCCAGAAAGCATCTCCTCAAGATATTTCTGGTAAAAATGCTTCAAGCCACTGAATCACGGGCCGGACTTCTGCATTTGGGCTTAGTTAGTTAAATAATGGAGCTTTAATATGCCACGTGTTGTTTATCTCAGGTTGTGTTCACTGCATTTTCACACTCTGTAAGAACCAGGAGACTTATGTCCTGAAATTTATGTTCTTAGAAATGAAACGTGGAGGAAATTTACACAAAGATGACAGATGCATCCCAGCAGCAGTCACTGTGAAGCAAAACGAGTTGTGTACGAAATGCCAGATGAGCAGAAAACACGTGTGATGAAGCTGATCTACACAGCACTGTGCGTGTTCCACCGGACCTCTGGACACATACTTGTACTGCACACCAACGCTGCAGTTTGATGGATGAATCTGTCAAGAGGCTCCTGCATGAGAGGAGAGGTGTGCACACGGAGCAAACTGCAGCCGCCTGCAGGCATAAACACACACATCACCCCACACACAGAACTCTGCAGATCTGCTCCCCGCTAACAGGTGTGTGTGTGTGGACACACACATCGTCATGGTCATGTAGATTGCGAAGCACAATTTCATGCGGGAAGCAGCCGTTTACAAAGTGTGCGGAAGTAAAATTAAATCAAAATAGAAATCCTCTTAGCGAGGCGCAGAGCTTGTCCGGGGCGAGATAAGGAGTTTGTGGCTGTGACAACGTCCGTGCACTATTTCAGGAGATAGTGTTCAGAAGCTGTCTTCATCCGGGACACAAACAACTTTTTAGCTGAGCCGCTGTTTCCTTTATGCCTCAGTAATAAACTGCATCTCTGAGTTTACATGCACTTAGCATGTTTGTCAGGTCTGAGGGCTTCAGAGGAAAACGGGAAAATCAGCCCAGATGTAGAAATGCTCCCAGGTTATTTTTTCCTCCTACAGTGCAGTCAGCTGAAACATCACAACCACCTGTGTGAAACAGTCCGTGTTTAAACAACTGAGACCGGTCGGGATGAGGAGCTCTGCATCGGGATGAGGAGCTCCGCATCGGGATGAGGAGCTCCGCATCGGGATAGCCGCTGTGGGTTTGGGTGTACGTTCACTCAGATCAGGGTTCTTATGGGTTTTCCTTTTAAAGATGATGAAAAGCAGAAAACAGTTCATGTCCTGCTCGACCATCAAAAGGAGCCAGCAGTCAATGAAGCAAGTTCTCCCTTCATTCCCCAGATGAAGCCTTTTTTCATTGGATATCCTTTGAATGTTATAAAAGATGTTTCTGAAGCCAAACCCTGATGGTTTCCTGTCTGCTAAACTAAGCCGTATCCTAGCTAAATAAGTTTTACGGCTCATACTGCTTATTTGTTTCCTCCATTATTTTGTTTAGTCTTAAACTTTATTTTGTTTGCAGTGATGTTTGCAGTTTATCAGGTCGGCCAGTGGATGACTTTAGATTCACAGCCAGACCGCATAAAAAGCAGCTGGATGCAGAACATGCTCTCCGTCGGTCAGTGTTGGGTTAAAGGTCACCATGCGGCTCACATACGGGGCTTCCTGTGTGTTTTAATGTGTGGCTGTTTTTCCGTTTGCAGACTTGTGTGCTTGCTGCTGCACAGCAGGCGCAGCTTCACAACCAGTGTAGCTGGAATCTGTCAGCATAACTGTCACTTCCATCAGCGCGTACGCCAACGCTGCTTTGACATGCATCCTTCAGATGATGTGATGGATGATGTCTGACTCAGTCTGAGCATGTCTGCTGCCTCTGACACCGTGTGTGTTTGTGTGTGTGTGTGTGTGTGTGTGTGTGTGTGTGTCTGTGTGATTTAGCAGATCCATATGTGTTTGCTAATGTGCGTAAGAGCACATTGTGATGCCGGTCTGCATCATCTGCTGTGTTAACGGAGGAGGAAAATTCACTCTTGAGCCGACATAAGGCACTTAGAGAGTGTGTGTGTGTGTGTGTCAAAATGTGGGCAGGATCTGCAGAATGGGGAAACCAGAGCTACACTTACACATTTATCTGTTCGTGTGGAGGTAGGGGGGCTGATAGTGCTTATTTATCTCTTATTGGACAGTGATGATGTGTGTGTGTGTGTGTGTGTGTGTGTGTGTGTGTGTGTGTGTGTGTGTGTGTGTGTGTGTGTGTGTGTGTGTGTGTGTGTGTGTGTGTGTGT
>JAVQJG010173197.1:0-27053 GCA_036024015.1 Craterocephalus amniculus
GGTCGCTTGCCGAGTCGATGGACGCGGGTCGACGCGGGTCGCTGAGCCTTTCACATCGCCACCAAAAGCCGATTGAACGCGGGTTTAAACGGGTTTTTTGACCAGTGTGAAAGGGGTATAAGAAACAAAATGCGGGACATCCTGATGGCTCATCCTCTTAAATCATCCAGGCCTGCAAACAAATATACTTTCCATTGTGAATACAGATATACGTTTTGTTTTTTACTTTTTCATTAGCTTAGGTTTTCTTCCAACCGTTCTGGTAAAATCATTAACTAATAATAAAACATGAAGTGGAAAAAAGGGAAAACACTTCCCCAGTGGGAATTACTTGGCTCACTGGAGAAATTGTGTTCTAATGAGGAAAAGGCCCTGGGTGAGTCGGCTTATCGTCAGCACAAACACACCAAAAATAACTAACAAGGAGTAAACAAGTGAAAAAAATGTTAACCCATCTTGTGCACGCACTAAAAATCTTCACAGTGGACAGCATGTAAAGTATTCGTTTTGATACTTCTCCAGGAGTTTTCCATTGAGTCGAGGAAGAAGTAAAAAAAAAAAGCCAACTCATTACAACCCCCCAGATGTTTCCTGTGAAGAGGGTCGACCAATAAAAGGAGCAGCTTTGTGTGCTCAGCACTCACCGTAGTGAAAAGGGCTGTCAAAGTCTGGCAGGACAGAGAGAAAGAGAGAGGAAAAACAAATGAGAGGCAGAACAATCCACTCACACACTTGTGAGAGTGTTCATCATGTCACCAATCATTCATCTGGATGCTACTCAGTTTGGTGCCAGCACCAATTTATTTGCGTTGTAAAAAGAATTCCCATTGTACTCATTTCACTAATGGTTACACTTTTCCAAAAACTGGCCCACCTTTGTCATCATCTGCGGATGAAACTGTAAAAGAAGAATGGAAAACAATCAGTCTTTGCAAGACATTAAAGTAGTGGCCCAAGTGCAGGACAGCAAAAGATAGAAGTGATATGGAAGACCAATACACACGATACACAGTCAAATGTTTTATCAGTGTAAAGGTTTGCATACTGGTAATTCAGCTGATCCGTCTTAAATTAATCTTTGTTCATTAGAACTTTTTAACTTTTTAAGAAAAGCAGTACTATGGTGTTAAAAAAGTTAATTTAATAGGAATTAACTTTTTTATTATATTTTGATAAACCCGACTGAGTCCAAACGACTTCAGAACCAGTGGTTCTAGATGAAATAGACGGAGCTCCATTTGAGCCTGACATGTCAGTCAGACATTACTAAAGAGAATTACATACCAGCATGCCTAAATGTGTGGAGGAAAAGCCAAATATTTTCTCAGAATGAGCTTAGCTTTCATGTGACTATTTACGCTCTATTTCTGAATCAGTACAAAACAATCGACTCCTCCATTTTCACGCAAGTAAACAAAACCGGGCGCTTCGCTCAAAACAACAACTGTCAGGTCAACTCACCTTCGTTTACTCAGAGCATATTTGGTTTTAGATAAGATAGATAAGATAAGATTGACAAGAAAGATAGACAAGATAGACAGATAGATAGATTACTTTATTTATCCCCGAAGGGAAATTGAGTTGTTACAGTAGTCCAGAAAAGTGGCGTAAACTAGGAATAAAAATAGATGTAAAATATACAATATGAATAAAGTCGAATAAAAATAGGAATAAAATATAAATGCAAAGCTGAATAAAAATGGAAATTAGATAAAATATGAATACAGAGTGGATTAGCAAATAAAGTGCAGTGGCAAGAAGATGATATAATAATAATTTCCCCACGTACATGCTAATGGGGTAATGTGCGAAAGCGCAAACCTCTTTGATCAGTCTCAAATCAGAATCATTCTTCCAGAACAATTAAGCAGCAACTTCAGACACAAAGGAGAGTTTTTATATGAGCATCGGTGTTTGGATTGAGAACAATGTAACCCTGCAGCGGGCACATTGGGAGTTACATAAATGCTAATGCCGGCCAACATTTTGAATAATTAATGATTTTTTTAAAGCGGGTATCAAAATATTCCTTTGACTGTGCGCAGCTTTGACGTCAGTCTCTGGGAGTTTGTCACTGCTCTGTTTAACTGTTACCTAACAGCGGCTGAACGACTCATATCCTGAACATAAGTGATGCAGTTAATCACAAAAGCAACCGTTGGAGGTGAGTACATTTTATTTAAATCCACAAACATATTTCATACAGACAGTTGCAGCCTGTTCACTAAGAATGAGAGTTTGAGGGCTAGGGTTACTTCTGACCTCATTCTTAAGGCTGTAAATCAATGTTAATCTTTTTTTCTGCAAGGCAAAAAAACACTTTTCTGGCATATTACTTTTGACAAGTATTTAAAAGATGAGGTCAAATTTGGAGTCACATGGAAGAGTTGAGGTGGAAAAAACCAATAGTCCTCCCTCCCAAACCTCTGTGTAGGCAAATCTGCTTAACATCAAGTCCAACTGATGGCATGCAGGACTCACAGAGATACGAGTCAGAAACAAGGACCTGTGTTAAAATGAAAACTTGGCTAAAATCCGAACAAGTGGTTATTCAGGCTGCAGAAAGGAAGACGTGACCTTTCTCTGGGCAAAACATTCCAGACGAGATAAAAAAGGATAAAATGATGCAGACACCTGCATCGCAGTACTGCCGATAAAAAAAACGGCATCTTACACACACATCTGAGCAGGAAGGACACATGGCAAAAGGCCATGCAAAAAGCCAGTGCACATACACCGTGAGAAATCTACGGGTCATGCACTTTCACTGACCACTCCGGTGCAAAGAAACTCACCGAACATCTCCCTGCCAAACGCTGATCCTGTTATACAGAAACATCAGCTAGTTTAGCTTGGAGGAACTCATAGCACAGCTACAAGAAGTAATGGAAGAATATTACGTTTGCACAGACTGCTTCATTACAAAGCTGTCCGACATATGGTGAAAATGATACTCACCGAGTGCAGGAGCCAGCCAGGAGCTGAATGCCACCAACACAACGAGAGCCATTGTACCTGTTAAGAGGAGTTAGGGCAAAGCAAGCCGTCAGATAAAGTTTAAATGAGCTTTTTTTCCTTGAGAAATAATAGTGAACCCAAAACAGTAATGTAGTTTAATGCATTTGTATAACATCAGGGTTCAACCACAGACATAAACAATTTTTCAAAGGCTAAGCACTAATTCCCAGAACTACTAAACAGAAATGATTTCCAAGTGGAAAATTAAGCCCTTAAATGACCCATGCCTGGTAGGAACATAATGCTCCACTTTAGCCAGACACAACATAACAGGATCACAACTGTTAACAGGATATGTCCTAATGATTTGGTCTCTTGGCTCTGGGTTAAAGGGGGGGGTTATTTTAAGCTCAGCACCCCAAAAGAAGTAGGTTGGTAGTAGAGGGCTGAGAAGCAAGGCCGGTGTTGAGTTGCAGTTGATATTTGGTCAGTGGGCTTTGGTTTTGGTTTTGCTTGCTCATCAACATGGAGCATGCACCTCGCAGGGTTGTTTTTCTATCTATATATTATCCCGTTCATTCCGGTGGGATTCTCTTACACCCCTTTACAGGCTGAGGATCCTTTACATAACTAGATACAGGAACAGAGTAGTGCCTTCAGGTCTGACAGCACACAGAGCGCGATTACGCTCAGACAAATTATTCCACTACAATACCAGGCCGTGACAAGACAAATGCAGCGCAGGAACATCTAAGTTTGTTCAACAGAAAATCAGTGCCATGAAATTAAATGTCTTGCATTGCAAAGATCAAAGTCTGTGTTTAGCAGAGCCGAAGGTTACCTCCCAGGCCCAGAGCATTGCTGGGGATATATGCATGACTAGAGTTGGGGTGTGAACATGGGTTTGAAGTAGGGAGAAATGAACGCTTGAGTCTTGGGAGCAGGATTAACAACAAAGGCCTGCCTGTCAGATTTAATAGTAAAAAAAAAAGTAAACTTTAAGCAATTCAATAATCTTGATTGTTAACCTTCCAAGAGGCTTAGAAGAATGATGGGAAGAATTGAAGAAGGCCATGAACCTCAAAAGACATTGGCTCACCGTGGATGGTTTTAAAATGGTATTTGTACAGAGTTTGCAATTAAGAAAACCCAAACAACGGCTGCCTTCATATAGCTTTTTGCGTTTGTCCAGTCCTGACATTCATGAGTTTAATTAATTCTCAGGTTTTTAGCCTAAACAGGTGACCCCCTTTTCCAGCTCTGGCTGTTGTTCTCGCATTTTAACGCGATACAGATGGAGGGAATATCCTTAACTGGCACAAACTTTGTGGCAAGCTCCAATTCTGAAGTGTGACACCAAACTCAGTCCAGTTTAAGGCATGATGGATAAGTGCGCGAAGTAAATGAAATTCCCCATGAAATTCAATTTATCCGTAAATGCATACATTTACAAGAGCGATGTATTTCTGAGCAAAAGAGAGTCACGAGTTAAAGCGCAGCAGACGTGCAGATGGAGAGTGGAAGTTAACAGCCGAGAAATGGCAATAAAAGGAAGGAAACCTAATGAAAAAGCCAGAGCGCACGAACAGTATTATGGAATAAACTGCCTGCAGTTGTAGCCTATACAAAGCTACTTTGTCAAGTTTCAGTGACATGATAAATTTACCAGCAGATTTATTTAACAGGAGCATAAATAAACTTACCGTCGACAAGCCTGAACGTGTCCAAACCTTGGAAAGAAAAATCTCCAAAACAGCACAAAGAAGTTTCGCACTTAGCCTAAATATAATTTCAGCCAAAAGATTTAAAATCCTGCGCGGCTTTCCAATGAATATTAGATCATGGAAATCTCAAATCAACTAGAATACGAATGATTATGCCTATGCAGAAACATCTATGCTCTGCTTTACAACTTCTCCAGAAGCTATGTTCCCTCTGGTCTTGTCTCAGAAACGCAGGAGGGGGCGGGGAGTCACCGAAGTTACTCCCAAAAATTGCCATGAGCTTCCCAGTTCACTGAACAACACAAGGAGAGCTACACAGCATTGGAAACACTGTTATTATTGCCATTCGTTTTGTTCCCAGCACTGACAGTTAAATGTGATTTCATAATAAGCTGTAAATCATGCTAATGGATCTCCACAGGCTAATTTAAGGGATATAAGCAGCATCTAACAGTGGGCTTGTTGGTCTGTAATTTACAGGCTGTGGAGGGAGGCTCAACTGTGAAGTGAAAATCATAAACACTAGAGTGCTTTCAGGGCCACAGAGGTAGTTTTCTCACAGCGATGTAACGGTTTCATAAGATCATTCCCAAAGCAAACCGAAATATTCTCCCCTGTGTGAGCAAATACACAGCTGGACCAGAAGGAGGTCCTGTCTCAGCAGTACTGTAGCTGGTTAGCTGGACATCATGGAATTTTGTTATTGAATTGTTCCCTCTTACTCCAAGGACTTTGCTTTCTAATCAGTCAGGTGGCCAGGAGATTTCTTTCACCACCCGTATAATCTGCAGCAGAGGTCAAACCAAGAAGGCAACTCTTCTGGAAGTTTAACAAATAAGCGATGTTCTGCGTATAACAAATTACTACGGCACATGCTGTCATACAAATTAATTTATTAGTTAGAATGGTAAAGAGGACACTTTTACAAATCAAACATTGTTAAAGTGCAAGTTAGATTTCCCCAAACTGTTTCTTATCCTTAAATGGAGTTCTGTGAAAAAGAGAAAACATGCTTTATATTTTTCTCCACTAGATGGAGATGTTGGGCAAGAGTGAACATTATTCTAAGACAGAACAGTGAAGGGCCACATATTGGCAAGAAACAATGAGAACTACAGTCTGAATCAAGAGGAATCGGTGTACTTTGATGAGCAGGATTGTAAATGAGCTGCTTTCTTCTTCCTGTTGAACAGATGGAAAAATCAGAGATGTAAACCACACTTTGTGGCTGCTTTATTCACGAGGACATATATGTTCACATAAAAAAAAAAGAAAAAAGAAATAGTATAATATTTCTTACATGTGTACCAGAAGTGTCAACCAGTGCAGACTGTGCATCTCTACAGGCCACTGTAACAAAAAGTAACATTTTAGTCAACACATATTACAAGCAATGCTTCCGAAAATTGAAGCACTGAGCCACAGTATTTCTTGTGTTCTTTAAAGTTAAAGAAATTTGAACAAAAAAAAGGAAGGTGGATGTCCAAAACTCTCAGAAGGACTGGCTTCAGGCTAAGATGTGAAACTGTGAAGACAATGGCCCCCAAATTATTATTGTACCCAGATGAGTATTAGGTGTCCTTGGATGACAGGCGCTGATTGGATTGCAAGCTTGGTAGCTTTTGATGGCCATGCCTGTCAGCCTCACCTGCTTTTTAATCAGTAATTACCATAGGGGATTCTCCAGCATTTCTTAATTAAATTGAGCCAAATGCAATTAAAAACCACACTCCCATTCTTTTAAAAGGGCTCTGCGAAGTCCTTGTTTAGTTCTTGCTGTTAACAGAATAAGCGGTTGAATGCTTGTAGCACTGTCCCCATCTCTTGCTGATCTGGACCTGATTGTCTTAATGGTCAGATCAAGTTTGCAGTTTGCATAATAGAAAAGAAAGATAAAGCCTTTTCCTTTAAGTGCAAGCATATAAGGAATAGACAGTTGGGCAAAGTTATTTTAATAAAACACTTCAAGTTTACACAAGTTGTGTGATGGGAATATGCATTGCTGCAAAGGACGATGTATTCAACTAATTGAATACAGCAATAAATCTTTGCATGTAATGTTGCTTTATATCCTTCAAATACCTACCATGTAGAGAAATCTCCAGCTCTCCATGAACCAACAACTTCTGACACATCTGCTGCGATTTTCCCATCAGCTGTCTTTAGGTCGTCTTCGGAGCTGTTATTGTAGTTGCCACAGGCTCCGCACATTTTACCAGACAGGTGATTGTCAACAGTGACAGTGACATCCTGTGAAATTGCATAGGTGACCCGCACAGCTGATGCTCTCTCAATGACAACGCTCCTGTCAGAGATTTGGACTGAGAGCTCATTTGTTACTTTGCTGGGAAGAGTCACTTTCCTGCCATTTACCTGGAGGATACAAAAATGGGAAAGTAAGAGGGAAAACAAAATTAATTCAGACAAAAAAAAAAGTTTCTGCATCAAAAATCTCATATTTATATGAGCAGCCCTCACCCAAGTTTTATGCTGGCTGTTCACTGTCACAACAGTGTCCTTGAAGAACACATACACAGTAGCAGCAGCAGGAGGTGCCCCCTTTCTGCAGCTTCTGACATCCACGACCACACGGAACCACTCCTTAGAGGACTCGTCACACAGCGATGCCACCTCGTATGCCCCTTGTGCAATCTCTCCAGTCATGCCGTCAAAGGAGCTCAGTTTGCCAGCGTGGCTGACAATACAGTGATGCTGTTTGATCTGACAACCTCTGACCCCATCTCTCACATCACACACCTCCCCATTGGCACAGGACAGCGCTTCACACTTTACCAGTCCAGATGCCTGGCACACACACTTGGACTTACAATCTTTGTCCATCACTATTTGGCCCACCTGCAACACAGTTTGTCGTCTCTGCTTATTCCAAGGTTAATGAAAAAAGAAAATCGAATTTCTCTGACATGGATGTAAGGTATTTGTATTTTTTCTATAACTATATTTTATGTGAGACAGTTATGCACGTCAACATAATGCAAGTGAAGTTTTACCGTCAGATATCTGCCGTTGTGCATACACCCACATTTTTCAAGGGGAACGCACTGACTGCCATCGAAAACAAAGCCAGCATCACATTCGCATCCTTCAAAGCAGCTTTCAGGGCAAGAAACGTATTTAATAAAACTGACACACGTCCTAGCACAGGTGTCCGCACACACCTCGTAGTGGCTGTGCGGTGGGCAGGAGGCAGCTGCAACAAATTTATAAATTCAATTATTCAAGGACAGAAAACATTGACATGTTCTTTTAAAATGACAGGGCGTGCAACTCACGGCAGAAGGAGCTGCTCCTCCATGTTTGGATTTGAACCCCGGCATTCTGGCATGCCAGAGCGTAGGCCTGCACACTGTCACACAGAATGTCTTTACTGCCACCCCCAGCGCAGACATCAAACACACAATGAGACACATATGCTGCTGGGTCGATTTTAGTGTGGCAAGCTTTGAAAGGGCCATTAGGTGCACTTATGATGCCGCAAGAGTCAGGTTTTCCATACAAAGCAACCTTGGCGTGATCACATTCTGGACACTGAGCTCCACAGCCTCCACACACATGCTCAGGCAGATCAACCACCCACGACTTCCCAAATTCATCTGCACTGTTTGTTTGTTTGCCACCAGGAAGTCTGAAATCATCATTACCGTTCTTGTTGTAGTTGCCACAAAGACCACACATCTTACCCTGGTATGTAGAGGGAATGATCACCTCAACATAGTACACAGTGTCATAAAGGACTTTCAGCCCAAAGTCTGTTCTGACTACTATATTACGACCTTCCTGGGTGACTGTGAGACGTCCCTCTTCCAGGGAGAGAGGGAGGTTGAGAAGTTCTTCATTCACCTGGATCAAGAAGATAAGGACGTATAATTGTTGTGAGGATTCAAAAACATACAAGTCCTTTGGCTATCCAGTAATGTCTAACTTACAATAACTTTCCATGGCACTCGCTGCTGGATGTAGATGACGAAACCATAGACCGTCACTGCAACCGACTTGGTTACAGCCACTCTTCCATTTCCATATTTTTCATTGCCCTGAGTGACATTGAATGGTGTGAGCTGGCCGTTGTCATCATTGCAAACCATGGCCAGTACATACACACAGGTACCCTGAAAATCAAACTTCTGTCCATCAAAGGAAATGTAATGTGGGTCTCCTGAAGCCACACACTTCCCTTGCTCCTCTGGGTGGCAGCCTTTCACTCCGTTTAGAAGCTTACACACTTCTCCCGGACGACAATTGGCCGGTTGGCATGATACAGCCCCGTTCTCTCCACAGACGCACTGCTCCATACACTTGTCCTCAGGGTAGAAAACATCCCCTTTCTTGTAGTATTGACCATCGTAGGAGCATCCACAGTCTTTCAAAGGCACACAGGCATCCCCACTCAGAATGTAGCCTTGGTCACACTCACAGGCCTCAGCACAATGCCTGTGGCAGGTGGAGAGGGAGGCTAAACTAGCACAGGTGGCCGGACAACCTGAGGCACACAGGGTGTAATGGCTGTTGGCAGGACACTCCATTGCTGTGGGATGGGATGAGACCAGATTAAACACGTTAGAAACACTGGAAACACAGCTACAACAAAAATGTAAACACAAATTCTAACTCACGGCAAAAAGAATCTTTTCTCCAGGGGTGGACGGTGATTCCTTGGCTCTGACAGTCCGACACATACGCCTCAATCACAACACACAATGACCCTTGGTGCCCTTGATACTGACAAACATCATACACACAGTCCTCCATGTAAGGAGCAGGGTCCACACGGCTATGACACTCTCTGAAAGGCCCGGCCTTGTCAGCAATGATGCCGCAATACTTGGTGGCCTGGTACACTTTCTTCTGGGAGTCTGAGCAGGCCTGGCAACTGGCCCCTTGGCAGGCTGATGAACAACCAGGTGTGAGGGCCACTTGCCAGCTCTCTCCAAGCTTGGTTCCATCAGAGGCCGTCTGGCCATTCGGCATGGCCAGGTCATCCTGCGCTTTCCCATTGTAGTTGCCGCACAGACCGCACACAGAGCCCTGGTAGCTGCTTGGCAGTGTGACGCTCACCTTGCTCTGCCAGTCAAAACTCACAGTGATTCCAGCAACCGTCTCCACTACAGCTGTTCGACCACTCAGAAACACAACCAGCTCATTATTGTAATCCAGAGGCAGTGAAGCAAGCTGCCCATTGAGCTGGAGAGTAGACATGGAGGGAAAGGGGGAGGAATATTTTTAGGAGATTATGGATTTAATAATTCTGTTGGCCTCGTTAATCCATTCTAATGTGCATTTAAATCTTAGTTTAATTAAGAATCCCTGGATCAAAATTTTAATATGCAATTAAATATATATGCAGGAGAGCATGAGGGATGTCGGAATTAGCACAGCAACAAAAGGAATTATCTTCCGCTCATTTCAATGAGCCTGAGAGGATCTGTGCTGTTATTTTCAATAATGCGACTACATGCTGTGTCCTATTTCCCTCTCTTCAAAAATACTCACAAAAGCAGATAACTCTTTAATCTTTTATTACATCAGCCATTCATATGAATATCCATACCTCTGCATCAACACTTACCAAGACCTTGTGGGGGTATTCTCTGCTAATGATGAGAGTGGCACCATAGACAGAAAATTTGACAGTCTTCGTGAAAGACACGGCCTTGCTTCCTCGGTTGTCATTCTGCACATTCACTTTGAACGGCTCCAGCCCGGGCTGCTGAGAGCACAGTCCGACCAGCTGATATTCACACGTCCCTTGAAAGTCGTACCTACGGCCATCAAAAGTGCGGTAGTGTGGATCACCAGAGGCTGTGCATGACCCATAACTGATGGGCTTGCAGGCTCGTTCTCCATCCACCATCGTGCACTTCTCTTTGGAAGAGCAGGAAGCCTCGCGACATGTCACCATGCCCAGAGTAGTGTCACATACGCAGAGACGACCACAGGCCTCATCAGCCCAGAACTGCTGGCCTGGCTTGTAGTAACGGCCCTCATAAGAGCAACCACATGTTTTAGCAGGCACACAGGCACCAGCACTGAGGATATAACCCTCATCACACACGCACGCCTCCACACAAGCACCGCTGCACTTTTGATTTTCCTCAGGGAATGGGCATGATGGCTGGCAAGGGCTGGCGCAGTCTTCATAGTGGCTATGACGCTGACAGTTCATTGCTGGATTTAAATACATTTCAGACAGACATTAAGCAAAAAAGAAAAAAAACTCAGTAATTGACTGCAATCTTAAGAGGATGACTTTCTTAAATACTTACGACAGCCAAACGTTTTCCTCCAGTCCTTTATTATTATTCCTGCCTCACGACACTGTGCATTATAGGAGGCTAGTGCCTGGCAGAGCATCTTTTTATCCCCCTTATTGAAACACATGTCATACACACAGCTGTTCATGAAGGCTTGGGGGTCCAATTCTCCAGTACATTTCTCAAAAACGCTATTGGTCTTGGCTGTGAGGGCCCCACATAAAGCCTGAGTCTCATAGAGTTTGCGCTCGTTATCGCCACAGGTTGGACAGTTTTTCTCACATGTGTCCCAGCAGGGATGATCTTTGTCCTGATCAGGTGTTTGCCAGCTCTTTCCCCACTCTATCACTGAGGAGACAGGCTTACCAGCTGGATTCTGGAGCTCATCACCTCTGTTTCCATTGAAGTTGCCACACAGCCCACAGACACTGCCATGATAGCTGCTGGGAAGCTTGATGAGAAGATGCCAGTTCCAGTCATAGGAGACTAACAAACCAAATTTAGTCTCCACCACTGCAGATGACCCCCTTTGAAATATTGACACTTCACCATCGTCAAGCTGCACAGGAAGATTCACCATCTCCCCGTTTACCTGTATTGGACACATCAGGTCAATATGTACACTTCACACACAGAAATACAACAGGTCCAACAGACAAGATACTAAAATCTCACCATTACTCGACCGACTTGGCTCTTTCGGATAGTGATGGTGTACTCATACACAAGCACTTCTACCTCTCTGACATAAGAAACTGCTGTGTTTCCTCTGTTATCGTTCCTTTCAGTGACAGAAAATGGAACTAGACCATCTAAGTTCCCGCAGGTCTTGGAGATGACATACTTGCAAGTTCCCTGAAAGTCAAAGTTGTAACCATCAAACGTACGGTAGTGGGGGTCACCCCAGGCCCAGCAGGTGCCTGTGAATTTGGGGATGCACTTAGCCTCGCCATTCTCAATTTGACATTTTTCCTGGACACGACAGTTAGCATCTTTGCAGGGATCTGCAAAGGATAAAGAGAAAGAGATAAACTTCCATAAAAAAAATGTATATATATATTTTGTTTCATGATTATTCATTTCAGATTATTCACTCAATTGATTAATTAATTACCTACTTTCAGAGTTTTAAATAACTGAATGCAAGTACGTAGAATTTTTATTTTACCTGTGTTGTAACATGCTCTGACTCCTGTCTTTATCATGCATTGAGTGTTAGGAAGACAGGAATTGTTTTGACAGACGAGGCCTTTCAGTGGAACACAGGTGCACTTTGTGTTACAGTTCTCGTCATACACAACTTCGCCAGGCTGATGAAAGAATAAATTCATGAGAATATTAAAGTGAGTTTATTTGACAGATTTTTGTTATTTTAGAGTAAGTTAAAAAAAGCTTAATGTTACTGTGTAAAATAAAAATGTGTCACCGTTGGAAAAAAGGTCACTTTGATACCATAAAGTAACTCATTATTGCACACAGTAAGGAATGACCCTATATATACCTTGAAAGTTTTGCCATTTTCGTAGCAGCCACAATCAGACTCTTTGACACACGTCTGTCCATTGAAAAGGAAGCCAGTATCACATTCACATCCTTCTGTACAGCTGGTAGAGCACTCAACGATATCTGTGAGGCCTGGGCAAGATGCAGAGCAGGCTTCCGCACATACTTCATAGTGACTGTTGGCAGGGCATTTCATGGCTGTAATAAAGCATGACAAGAAAAGGAAAACATATTATTATCACATTTAACAAGCATTGACATGATACATAAATATTACTTTGGTCACTTACGACAAAAGGAAGGAGTTCTCCAGTGTTTGACATCAACTCCTGCCATGTGACAGTTGTAGGCGTAGGCTGCTGCGCTGTCACAAAGCACATTTCCATCGCCATCGGAGGCACACACATCAAACACACAGTTGTCAAAGTACAGCTGTGGGTCCAGTTTGCTATGACAAACTGCAAATGGACCTTTGGGTGCTGTAAGGATTCCACAGTAAGTGGTCTTTGAAAATACAGCCTTTTGAGCTGGACTGCAGTCTGGACAATTACTCCCTTCACAACCATTTTCACACACCACTTTAGGAATGGTGACCTTCCATGATTTTCCAAACGTATTGACGTCTCTGGTGAGTTGATTGTCGGGCATCAGGAAGTCATCTTTTCTGTCTTCATTAAAGTTGCCGCACAAGCCGCAGACTTTTCCACGATAATTCCCAGGTACTGTGACTGTCACATGATAGACCAGGTCGTAGGTGACAAAGAGAGCAAAATCTGTTGCAATAACATAATTTCTGCCTTCTTGATAGACCTGCACTGCTCCCTCATTGAGATTCACTGGAAGGTTGTTAAATACTCCATTCACCTAAAAGAAAGGAAGACGTGTTATTTAATCTTCATTCATTTTCTGTATGGCTTTGTCCAAATCAGGGTCGCAGTGGGCTGAAGTCTATCACAGCATTAGTGGAGAAGAGGCAGGGTATATCTAACTATCGCATAGAGAGACAAAGGAGCATTCACACTCACAGTACCTTCTAGCCAGAATTTAAAGTGACCAATTAACCTAATATGTATATCTTTGAACTGTTCAATGGAAGAATGAACACTCACCAGCACTCCAAACACCTTGTTCCTCAAGATGAGAGTGAAGCCATGGACCTCCACAGCAACCAGTCTGGTGACAGAAACCTTTTTCTTTCCCCTCATTTGATCCCACTGCACATTCTCCACTTTCACAGTAAAGGCTTCCAGGTGGGTACCTTCCAGGCCGCAGGTCTTAGAAAGCGTGTAGGTGCAGGTGCCCTGGAAATCAAATTTCTGCCCATCAAAAGAGAGGTAATGGGGGTCACCAGAGGCCCAGCACACGCCTTTTCCAACTGGATGACATTTGTGGATGCCATTTTCTATACTGCACTTCTCATTTGGGCCACATGAGAATTTCTTGCACTCAACCTGAGAAAAGTACATAAGAAACATGAGAAGTGATTAAAAATATCCTGCAAACAAGTTCACACTAATGTACACCGAATTATTCTGTTTTTATGATTTTAGTATGTGTCACCTCTCCATCTGTTGTGCACTTGCACTCCTCCAGACACTTCCCACTGGGATAAAACACTTCGCCGGTGCGGTAGTAGCGGCCGTTGTGGATGCAGCCGCACTTTGAGAAGGGAACACAGAGATCTCCACTCAGGATGTACCCTTCATCACAGGTACAAGCCTCCTCGCATTGATTCTTGCAGCCTTGAGGAGGAGCCAAAGTATCACACGTTGCTGGACAGGCAGTTGCACACACTTCATAGTGGCTGTTGATAGGGCATTTCACTGCTAAACAAAGGAAAAAAGGTGGTGACACACATAGAATACATCTTTCTAAAGAGATACTTAAAGGTGTTATAATTCAACATAAATACAAAGAAGAGATACAAACACTAAATTAAATATGCATAAAGGCCATTTAATGCATTCAAGCAGAGTAAATAATCATTTGCTGATTTTTCTTTCATATTAAATTTAATACATTTCTCACCACAGAAGTCACTAGTCCTCCAGCTGTCTACCTTGGCCCCAGCAGCTTGGCAGGCAGATGTGTATGATGTAACAGCCTGACACAACATATCCTTCCTGCCCTTATACAGGCATACATCATAAACACAGTCCTCAAAATGGCCAGCTGGATCCACCTTGGCATGGCAGTCACGGAATGGCCCTTTGGGGTCTCTTATCACACCACAATAATCTTGCTGTTCATATTGAGCTTTCTGAGTAATGTCACAGTTGGGACACACATCTTTACACCCCTGGACACAACCTGGGATCACAGCCACTTGCCAGCTTGCACCAAAATCTGTTGCTTTGACAGGTGTGTTGCCATTCTTTGGGGTGAGATCATCTTGGGGTTTGCCATTGTAGTTGCCACAGAGGCCACAAACTGCTCCCATATAGATGCTTGGCAGTGTCAAAAACACAGCACTTTGCCAGTTGAAGGAGACTTTGAGGCCAAAATCTGTTGTGACAACGGCGTACCAGCCACTTCTATACACAGATATCTGTCCTTCATTCAGTTTAATAGGCAGGTTGGTCAGCTCATTATTCACCTGAAGCAGAGAATTCAGTGTTATTTAAATACTAAGATGAGGTATTCAATACAATAGTAGGTTATAATCAGATCTATCTGGTTTAACTACAGTAGGATGCTGTAAACATCATGTAACTCTTACCAAAATCCGGCCTTCGTGTGTCTTTGTAATGACGATGCTATTGCCGTACACTCTGACCTCTACAAGCTTGGTATAGGAAACCACCTTGCTGCCCCTTTGATCATTCTGCACCAGGACTTCAAACGACACCAACTCTGGATCCTTGGAGCAGAGTGCTGCCATTTGGTACATGCATGTACCCTGGAAATCAAACTTCTTCTTGTCAAAAGTCAGATAATGAGGATCACCAGTGGCCTGGCAGGTGCTGTAGGACACTGCTTGGCATTTCCTTACACCATCGATAACTTTGCACTGCTGCCTAGCCCCACAATCTTTATTCTGGCACTCAACACGTCTTTTTCCGGGAACACATTTACACCATTGCTTACAGGCCTTGTCAGCCCAGAATGCCTCTCCGGCAGGAATATAGCGACCTTCATATGTACAGCCACAATTAGCAGCGGGCACACAGTTTTCTCCACTTAAAACAAAGCCTGCATTACAGGTGCAGGTCTCCACGCAGGGCCGTTTGCATTTGGATGGTGCGCTAGGGTCAGAACAAGTGGCAGGGCAGGCATTACCACAGAGCTCATAGTGGCTGTTGGCTGGACATTTGGCAGCTTTAAGGAAAAAAACAGAAAGAGAAGAAAAATCTTGGGACCAAAAATGAAATACATACTTTAATCAAGTCATTACTTTTACAGTTACTCACGGCATTTTGACACCTTTCTCCAGTCTTGTATCTGGATCCCGGCATCCTGACAGGCGTCACTGTAAGCCTCAAGAGCCCTGCAGAGAAATTGTCGAAGACCATTTCCCACGCACATATCATATTTGCAGCTCTCCAAGTATGCTTGTGGCTCTACAGCAGCATGACATTTGCTGAATGGACCATTTTCTTTAAGCATTAAGATCCCACAAAATGAGTCAGCTTCCCACTTTTTCAGCTGGCTCTGGTCACAGGTACCACACCCACCCACACAGTCATCTGTACACTGAGGGTCATTCCCTACTCCTGGCACTTTCCAGCTGCTCCCAAAGGCAACAACCCCATTTGCCTGAGTACCAGAAGGTGTGGTAAAGTCATCATTGGGTTTGCCATTGAAGTTACCACAGAGGCCACAAGTCTTGCCAGCATAGCTGTCAGACAAAGCAACCACAAGATTGTGATTCCAGTCATAACGGACTGTGAGACCAAAATCAGACTCTATGACTGCAGAGCGGCCGCTCTGAAACATATTCAGTTTGGCATTGTTTAAAACTATGGGTAAGCTCCATAAGGTATCATCAATCTGAAAAAATAAAGCAGGAGATGACACATTATAATTTGTAACTCAAACAAAAAATGACTATAGATGGAAAAGTATGTGAGAAACCTTTTTTTCTAAAATAAAAAAAGAACAACAAAAAATTAGCATCTTTTATGAATAAAAACAGGAATGCTTACCCTTATACGACCTGTCTCAGACCGAACTACTGTGATGGTCACACCGTACACCTTCACCATGACCATACCAACATATGAGACTCTGCGGCTTCCTCTGTTCTCATTCTGTGCAAGGACCTCAAAGGCTGTAAGATGACTGTCCTCAACACAGTTTTTAGCAATAACATAGGTGCAGGTACCCATAAAGTCAAAGCGCCGTCCATCAAAAGTGCGGTAATGAGGATCTCCCATGGCCCAGCACGTACCAATATTTAGTTTTGGTGGTTTGGGGACACAGGAGGGATACCCACCACTCATCTCACACACTTCATTAGAACTGCAGGTGACACTGCTGCAGGACAAGGGATTGCTTCCTGGAAAATAATCGATGATTAATGCACATTTCATAGTGGTTATTTTATCTAAAATGTTTGCTCTGTGATGAGATTGTGTATAACTCCTGTGTGCACCTTACCTTGTTGCATACACTGTCCTGGGGCGCCATAACCATTCATCTGACTGACACCTATACTATAGAGAGCAAAGCTGGACCTGGAGCTAGACAGAGTGTGAATGTTCCCAGAAGATTTTTTGTAGGATATCTCTGCCCAGGAGAAATCTGTCTCCCCAATCTTTTTCCACTGAACACCTTTTGGTAGACTTTGACTATCAAACAGCAGTGTTGATGTTGCACTGGTTTGTGCAACAATCAGGGCTTTGTTTTCAAAATTCCCGATAGCCTCTAGTGAGTACGAAGAACAGAAATGGTCTGTAGACATAATGGTCATCAAAAATGGGTCATAGAACTGGTGCCAGCCAATACTGACACCATTGAAAAGCAGGAAGACCTGGATGCCATTATCAGCCTTGATGAACAATGTCTCTGGATTATTGTAGTTAATGGTATTCACTTGTCCTTTAGTGAGATCGAAGCGGTTGTCGCGCTTGCCATTGTTGACGGTGACTTTGGTGGGCTGAGAGGCCAGAATGTAAACAGTATCATATTTCGTCTGGAAGCTCAGAGGGGGTATGATGAAGCTGGTTCCCCAGCTGCTTACTGGCAGAAGCTGCTCATAAACATGGTTGCATTTTGAGAAACGCCAGGTACAAGTGTGCCCCGTGAAAACAGCGACAGGATGCAGGGAGGAAACTCTGCTGCCGGACAGATCGTAAATGCTCTGTAGCTGTACACTCTCATACGGGTTAAGATCTATTGTCATTTTACTGCCTTTGGTATAGACTCGGCCCTCGAACCTGATTGGCCCGTCAGGGAAAATCTCCACCCTGTTGCTCTGCTTTCCGTTTGTCACAGCAAACTCTTTAAAGGAGCCATACGGGGATCCAGGAGGCGTGAAGATGAAGTATTCTGTGCCCCACTCAGTGGTTGGGTATATCACAGAGGTATCTGCTGTGTATAGCTTGTAGCTAAGAGAGGTCACAGACACATCTGCTGAAGCTTCAATACGCACTGTGTTGGGAGACCTTTTGCAGTCGTATATCTCAACGGCAACAGGAACATTGATGATGGTTCCTTCTCCAGCTTTCAGAGTTTTTTCTTGCTCGAAGTTAAAGGGAGGCACTCGTACTGTCACTTTTGTGTTTGCTTGAACAGCTGTGATGTATAGCTGAAATTGAGGACTGTCATAGTTTGGAGCATAATTCTGCATGAATGACAGGGCAAACTCCCTCCCTACCGAGCCAGCGCTGGATGGACCTAAGAAGCAGGAAAAGCAGAAGATATCCAAAAGAATGTTTTTTTTTTCTTTTTAACAGTTAACTCAAATGATGGATACAACTGGGCTTTGGGGACTATAAGTCCATTGAAAATATGTCAGAAAATCATTCATAAATAATGGAAGCAGTTTGTGCCAAAGTAATCAAAGGACTCACACACTGGCAATATAAAAGCTGGCATAAGACTTTTTGCATAGTACACATACTGTTGTACAAAGAAACAAGATGACACCAAAGAATCAGCTGAAAAAATGCCTCTTTTCAAGTTAAAAAGCAGGGATGACAGTTAGCCTGCTATAGATGTATTGTTTTTTTTTGTTTCCTTATTCATCACTCATTTTCAACAGCACTCAATAAGTAACTTAAGTGGACAGTAAAGTTACATTATGGAAATATTAGCAATAAGGGCTTCTGTTGTGAAAAGACCACTCAGCCAGGGCTCTGAGAATTCAGATCATACTCTTGTTTCAGCCATTCAGCTTTAATAGTTCTAACTTAATATCAACGACAGGTAAATACAATTCCCAACAAAATCAAAATTTAAATTTACATGGTTATCCCATAAATGCTGAAATCTAAAACTTTGCTTTCATCACAACACCCGCAATAGCTGCTCATGAAGCTCACCTAATGGCCAACCCTTAGAAGAAAATGTGCTTTTATAATACATCACTGAATGGAAGTAGGAAAAAACATCATAAAAATAATATATAAGACACACTTACAACTCAGCAAAGACCCCACAACACAAAAGAGCAGTAGGGTTCCCATGGCTGAAAAACAGACAGGTAATTTCAGTTATCAAATTATTTAGAATTCATCTTGCATAAGAAAATGCATTTACAACCAGAGCGCTCACACAATCTAACTGTCAGCACTTACCTGCCAAGAAGCATACATATGACTTTTTTCACTCATTCATCCTTTTATATATGATTTCACAGAGGAAAAAATAACTGACCAATGAAATAACTTCACAGCCCAACAATAACCTTCCTCTTAAACAAATACAGGCAGAGCTGTGCAATGACTTTTAGGTCCTGTTGTATGTTTGCATAGGTGTACAGTTAAATAAAAACTACATGTATGACAAGAATGATGAATATGTCTGTAACACACCTTGCAATACGTTTTTCCCCTCATTTTTTCCAGGAATCACGTGGGCATTGCTGTATGATTTTCTTGAAATTTTTTTCCCATGGTAAAAGATTTTATAGAACTGTTAATGATTAAAAAAAAATAGAAAAAGTGTGTTTATTCTTCTTTACTCTTAACAGTAGATCATTTATTAACCCCAAAATAGGAAATTAATTTGATCAACAATTAAATAAAACAGCTGAATATAGAAATGTATGCAGTTGTATTATTAGCATATTTGCAGTTATACTATAAAAATAAGTTTTATTGCCGCTGCTGGCGGTAGCATTTTTGGGCAAGACATGAAAACAATGAGAACAAACTGATCTTTAGAATATTTTTTTTACATATATTTTCCACACTGTCTTTGAAAAGCTTGTCTTTTAAAAGTGCAAAATATACAGAGAGCAATTTTGGGATATGGGTCTAAGATCCCATAGGTTAAAAAAAGCTGTACAAATGGAGAATTGTGTTAGATTTCTACATCAGACAGAAAACTGTGCTAAATGATAAATCCTGACATTTTGACAAAATGATATGATATGCTTATTTCTCCTTTGTATCCTTATTTCTTTCACTTCAGAGATCCTTTCCTTCCTCGTAATGTTTTTCTTGAGGGCATTTTGTCAATTACAGGTGCACAGTGCTAGATTTAAGTCTTACTCAACAGATACATCCCATTTCATTCCCACGTTCACTCTGTTGCTTCAGGTAGTTCATGTCCGCCAGAGTGCCATATGTTAAACTTGTAAAATGGGATTAGTATTCCACTGAACTGATATAACAAAATTAAACCAACATCTTTAGAGGGGCAGTGGCCGGTTTAATGGGCGGATTCTGTTGGCTTTATGTGCAGCGAAAGAATAACAGTGTGTAGCAGATGGTGCAACAATTATTCGGAACAGAGAAGGTAAATATAACTTGGCTTTAAAAAGTTTGCATTGTAGTGTTCCAAAAAATAAAGACTAAAAACTCAAATATTTAATTGCTGTTCTTATGATCTTGGGATGGGCAGGAAGCTTGTTTAAGTGATTGTGCACATATTGTTAGACTGAATTTGATAAAGGTGCGCCCTTGTTAAAGTTTTTGTTAGAGCCTGTTTCACATTGCACTGATATAACCTCATGGCTTCACTGGTCAACTTGTATGAAGTCTGCCTATACTGATTTGAATGAGTTAAAAATTTCAATAACCACCAACAAATCACAGAAAGTATTTTTTTAAAAGGATACTTGTCAACAAATTTATTTGAGCCTTACAATTACCGTTAAAACCAGTGTTGGGGAGTAACGGAATACAAGTAACGCTAAATACTGTTATGTATTTAGAATACTAATTATGAGTAACTGTATTCCTGTACAGTTACCATTTTAAATCTGGGTATTTAGAATACAGTTCCTTTGTAATACCATGAGAATAAATTAATAACTTATTTGGGGCAATCGCCATGGTGTTGTGTTGGCTATCCCATAATTTCCAGTAATTAACAGTGCCGCACGCTCCCTCTATAGTAGCATCACAGCATCATCCTAGCATCATCTGACTAGTGACATTTGGCCACTGATACTCTTTCAGCAAAGATTCTAATCTGCTTTTAATGTGGCATTAAGTAGTTTAGGTATAAGCATTTGTCAGTTTATTACAGAAACAGAAATACAATCTGTACACTTTAATAGATATAAAAATTAATTTTGGACAATTTGTGTGACATATTATTATATATAATGTTCAGCATTATATACTCGGGTTTCCTGCAGGAAGAGCTGCCATTGCAAAGTGTGCCATTTAATAGACATAAATGCTGTTTAAGGGGAAGTATTCTAAGTATTTAGAATACAAGACTGTCATTTTCCCAATCAGTAGAGATTTCATTGCTAAGTTTTTGAACAAAGAAAAGAATACAATGTGCATAAGTTGGTAACAGACTAATAACCAAAACAGTATCTGGACAGGAAATAAACTTGAACTTCACTCAGTAAAGCTACTGTAACTCTACTACAGATATATAACACCACACAACTAGGCCTCAGTGGGAAATGGAGTAAAGACGGATGGGAAGATGTATCCCTGGGATAACACAGCACTGACACAAGTGGGAAGAGAGTGATGAGTGCAATTGGTCTCTGCATGACAGCACAGTCTGAGGCATCCTCTTGGTGGGCATGAGTGAATTAAACTATTGCTGGAGCAGTGGTGTGGAGTGTGTTATTTACACATCAGGGCAGTTTATTGCTGGACACGGGCACATGGCTACTTGTTGTGTTTTGGAAGCCTATTTTGCAACCTTGGAAGTTAAAGAGTGGTAGTAGGAGCAGGGCTATAGAGGCCCTGCTGTTTGGGTTGCCCCACCTCATGCTCTGCTCTCCTTTTGCTTGCTTCTCCAGCAAGTGGCTGTTAGTGGTGCAGATGTGAAAATGCATTTTTGGATGGAGTGGAGCGTAAGAGTGTACCTTACAGCCAGTGTGTATGCATTTTCTTCATGAAACATGAAAACAAATAATTTAGTAAATACAGGCACAATAAAGGGAATACTGTGTCCATTCTCTTGGGAATGCATAATCAGCAGTCGGTGCTCGCATGGAACAGGCCTACTTCAAAGCAACTGAGGATTTGTTTTTCTTCCTTATTAGATCAAAAAATAACAGTACACTGAGGTCTGCACACAGAGTTGTTGCTGCTAGCCTCTAGACAGAGTGATGTGTGAGGGGAAGAGCTGCAGTAGGGCAGCACCATTAACTGAAAAATGTTTCCAGTAAATGCTGTGACAGACACAATGGGGCGTTGTCCATGGCTTAAAGTCAGCAGCACTCTCCTTTGTCCCACTGCAGCACTGCAGGTCTCATTCCCCAAACCTTTCACTTCTTCTTTTTCAAATAATCATCTTAAGCTTTTTCTGAGAAACCGAGTTAAGAAGTTTCATTTTAATCACACCAGAAAATAGGTACTTTATTGCACTTCCCATTATTATAATATTGCACTTTTCTCAAGGGATTGTTTCTTGAATCATTACAGCATTACTAAGTGACATACGTTGCAAATAATAAGAACTTTTTAATTACATAAAAACACATTATAAATTACATTTTATATTCAAATTGATATAAATAGGCATAATCGTAAATTAAACTGAACTTTATACAAAAGTGTTTAACCATGTACTTGGGACACTAATGCATTCATATCTAAGGCATTTTTCATTTGTTCTCTTGCACAGGGTATGAATATGAACATTAAAGCTCTGCTACATTCATAGCTGTCTGTGCAGATAAAAATGGGGTTTTTAAATCACTTGCAGTGTCACTAGAGAAAGACAGTAGACGGTATAGACTATTTCATAACAACATTTTAATTTTGCATTATGTATTTGCAGGCAGATTTGGACAAGGGTTCAACACCACAACCTAAGTACACTTCACTTATTAACTAAAAAAATAACAGTAAACTCTTGGTTACACAACTGTGTAACCTGTTCAGAGGGCATCTGAAAAACGATAAATTGAGATTTTTGATATTTACTATGGGGATGAACAGCAAATGACTGCTGCGCTGCAAGGGGTTTCTTGCTTCGTACATCAGCTGTGTGCACGTTGTCACGGGCTTTGTCATAGCGTTGGCTGTTAAGGACTGATGAGCTGTCCAGGGTGTACCCTGCCCCTTCCCTGATTGTTGTTGGGATGGGCTCCAGGCCCCATGCAGCCCCGCATTGGAAGACATAAGACATAAGTATAGATGATGGATTGAAAGGTCAACGGATGGATGGACAGACTTTGGACAACTAAAAGCTAAATAAATTACTGTTAATTCCGTTGGTAGTACAGAAGCCATTTACTTAGCCTGAGGAATGAGGTGTTTAAGACCACTCTCTCTAACCTTGGGACTTCTTTTTTTATGGCGTTTTGTGGGCATTTGTTTGTGTCTGTGTCCCTTTCATTTTGCCATAAGCATAGTCCCTGTCATGTCATGTAAAACAGGGCAAATCAAAGGGTCACTCTGAACCCTGGTGGAGAGGCTGTGTTTGAATCAAATCCACAGGGTACTTGGTGACAGGCAAATGTACCTTTGGTAATCAACTAAGTTATGTGGTCTCTGTAGAAACCATAATGATCCTAACTCAAACATTTCTGCCGAGTCATTGATTCTTGATTTTCCTTACTAGGAAATAATACACTGTAGCACATTATGAGTTCAGACTAATGATAAACAAAGAACTTAATTTGGATATTCAATGTTTTATTCATTTTTGGTTTTATTTCTTAAAATTACAAATTATTACTGTGGTTTTGGTAATTAGTCAAGTAAAGGCTTATATTTTTTAACAGAAGAAGACTAACATTGCATTGTTACATGCTCCATTGTTAGGTAGAATAGAACTACAGGGAGTGAATTAGCCAAAGCTAGCTAAATACTTGGCGAAGCCCATTCTGCAAGACAAGGCTTTTCATTACAAAACAGGTCACCGTTGAGTTAAAGGGGAATACACTGCCCATCATGCATGTAGCTACAGTTAGAGAACAGCACACACTACTGTTTGCTGGAGAAGACAGTTGATCACATCATAAAGAAGTTATTTTAACTGTATACTGTTACTTTATAACTCAAAGTCAGTCAGACTTGTAGGATATCAATCTGTCCAGATAAGAAGTAGCACTGGTTGTGAATCAATTCAATCTTCTGTTATACAAAAGGAACAGACAGCAGGTGGAAATGATAGGCAGTTAACTACAAGCCCAGGTGGTGGACACAGACCATGATTTTTAGGCTGATTTTTAGCTGCTTGCATTTTGCCCGTGCCCTCACTACTAGAGGAAGCATGAGGTGGTGTCTGCAACCCACAGAGGTTGCACAGGTAAGGCAGCTGGAAGGTTTGCTGGATGGAGCCGTAGGAGAACAGCAACCCAGCAGCAGAAACACTGCTCCTTTATCTAAGGAGGAACAGGAATAGCCCTCTCTGAGCCCTTCAAAATGGCCTGCAGGTCTCTGATGTTCATGTTTCTTCTTAAACTGTCAGAAACAGACTCCATGAAGTTGGTACAATGGCCCCCATCTACAAGTGGGGTCCTTTGGTGACAGCCCAAGAGTGTACAGACCAACTGACAGGACTGGCAGCCCATGTGAGAGAATCTGGAAACACTCTTCTGCTGCCTGCAACACCTTCCAGCGTGACCAGTGTGGCAGTGGCTCAGCGATGGGCTGGGATGGCATATCCTTTGAAGGCTGCACGGACCAGAGGTACCCTGAATGTTCTAATATCCGCAGAGCCATTGTCAGACCATTTGATGCTGAGGAGGAACCTGCGTTCCTTCTGATGCATGGCAACGCTCAGCTTCATGTGGCTGCAGTGAGTCAGCAGTTCCTGCATGATGGAGGCATTGATGCTGTGGACTGGCCTGCCTGTTCACTACACCTGAATCCAGTCCAGCAACTCTGGGACATGTCTTGTTCCATGTCATACCACAGACTGTCCAGAGTGGAGATTCCTCAGGAGAATATTTCTTGTTTCATCAGGAGCATGCAGATGTTGTAAGTGCCAGCAGGAACGTGGAGGCCTCACACACTTCTGAACCTTACTTGGAATTGCCTTGAGGAATTTCCACAGAAGCTCAGTCAGCCTTTGATTTGATCTTTCCACTTTTATTTTGAAAAAAACCTCCACTGGTTAATGATTTTGATTTCCATTGATCACTCTTTTCTTACGCTGTTCTCAACACATTCCTTTATGTAATGAATAAAGATTTTCAACCAAAATATTTCATTAATCAAGATCTAAGATGTGTTGTTTAGATGTTCCCTTCATGGTTTTATGCTGTGTGTAAATCTATATAAATGAGTACTACAGCACTAGACAAACCAAAAGCCAGAATTGTGGAATGGAAAAAACTTATTGAGAGCTGAATAATTTTTATGGCCGTTTATGGAGGTCAAAATATTGTCTTTTCACCTTCAATGTTGGCATCATTTTACGATTATATTGTTGCGGATATTTATATGTTTGGTCAGAAAGTCTTTGTCCCTACAACAGTATAACATTTGGCTCTGAAAGGGCAATTTTTTTTTAAAATGTGGAGCAGCATACAAGTGTTTTGACCATCACTATAGCATTGAAGATGATTGTGTCAACTGCAAGCCTTTCGCTCATAGAGTTTATGTGATGACTTCATAAAAACCTGGAAATGGACTTAACAATTACATTTACCTTCTCCCCTTTTTCATGGGTCAATACTGAATGCATTTAAATGATGAATACACTAAACTAACTTCATCCATCCTTTTTCCATAAATTCTACTTTCATAAAGCTTTGGAGTCAGTTCACCACGCTCTCATATGACATACGATGTTTATTTAGCTGCGGTGAAATAGTTAGCAGTCCATGTGGCGTTTACATCTTCTCCCTATGCATTAGGGAGGTTTCTGGGGGTGTATCTTTCTCGTCCTACAATCCAGACATGCCAGTTGAGGTAATTGGTGATAGAAAACTGTCAGTAGATATGAAAATGGGCGTGTTATTTGTGTAAGTGTGGTTGTCTGTGCGGACTGGGATGCATTGGCTGCTTGTCCATGGTGTTGCCAATAAAAGCCAAACTGTATAGAAAAGCCTGTAGCCATGGAAGTGATCACAGACGGAGGAAGAATGGAGCTACTATTAACTATATAAATACAAATCATCTCTGTGACAGCACACAATTCCATGCTGTGCACCAGTGCAGAGGGTAAATGAGTATTGCTCAGAGATAAGAGGCCCAAAGGTGCAATTAACAGCCCAGAACTATGGGGGTTTGTTCTCAGAAGCCTGAAAATGGAAACATGAAAGACCCTCATCGAAATGTTGGAATTCAATAATCAAACTGATTAAAATTAGACTGTAAAATGAGAACTTGAAAAAGACTCTTCACTACCATTTTGCATTGTAATGGAGCAATTCGCCCAAATGTGTAACACTAGTAAAATAAACTCTTTTCCAAGTAAGGCTACCTCAAAGGCTTCCTGTCAGGACACTGCGAGGGGCAATCGCTCACACACGGGCTGCAATGACGGAACTGAGCTTGTTAATAAGCTGTTAGAAAATGTGACATTTCAGGTCTTATTAAAAGACACAGTAATTGCAAATGCTTTTCTAGTTTTCAGTGTCACTTCATGGTCTACACATTGAAAGGATGACAGCTTGCCATGTACTTTTATCCTCACATTAACCATTTGGTGTGTTATTTCACCGGCATAAAATGAAACATGAAAAAGCCCAAATTCTGTGTAAATGTTGCACAAAAAGAACTTGAAGTGATGTGGTATTTGTAAACATAAGATGAGGTGAGGTTAGATGTTTTGCCACGTGATGAGGTTGATGTTCTATGGCCTTCATTGCCCACTGCAATGTCAACTTTTGACACTTTGCTAAGAAAAAATTTATTACTACGGGCAAAAAGGTTTGCAATGAGTTAAGGCCCATTTATGCTCCCTGACGGACGTAATTTGGGACGTCCGTTCCAAACGTCTTCATGCGTCGCTGCCTTCATGCTTCCATGCGTCGTTTCTGTTGCTACGGCTAGCCTCCGCTAAGTGGCAGTGCTGAGTTTATTATAAACTCCGCGATATGTTATATTCAAAC